>OY740778.1:44996857-45154672 GCA_963513935.1 Aphrophora alni
TCTAACAAAAACTAAAATCGTCATAAGAATCTGATCAAGGTTGTACTAAATTCAATTAAAACTCTAATAGCCTACCGTCATATTTATTACCAACTGGAAGCCATCAAACAACACCCGGCAATTAATAAAGAATTTAATCAAATCTTGAGGAATAGATATTTTTAATAATTAGTTTTCGAGCTCTAAAGGTGGGAGTTTGGCATAGTTATTGGAAGTGTTGATAGTGTAGGTGTCGGTTGTAAAAGTAAACTGGACACCTCCATCTAATACACCTTCTGTATCTACGGCCATCTAGACATCGAGGTAACATTAAGTGTCTTACAATATTGCAGAACGGTGTCTGGATTGTAGACCAATCACAGCTTCCGATCTACGTTAGGTTGAAAGGACTGGACTTGGCTGGACCGAACAAAATGCTCGGATATCTTGCGGCACATTCAGGATCTCCATTTGGAATAAAGCTATTAGCGTATGATTTCCTAGATAAAAAAGGAACTATCAATTTATATTAAAATTTTGCAACCATTTTCCCAATCATATTCGGCGATAGTATTTAAAAAAAAAAATTGAGGTTATCTTTAAACAATTTCGAGCAATAACTCTTTTAGTATATAGCAATAACGAACGTTATTGAATTGAGATTTTAAACCGAATAAAAAGATCTATTTTAGAAACTTTTAAAGTTATTGGATAATGTGGAAGCGTTCATATAGATTTATCGTATTTTTATGTATAAAAACTGATGTACAACGTTTCGGAAGTACCCATCAACATCCGTCATCAAGTGATGAACCTAGAAAATGAGAAATGTGAAAAACACCAACATAACCTAAAAGCTTAGTGTCATATTGAAAACTAAAATTAAACTGGTAATCTAAGAACGGAATTCAGACTAAAACTACCAATCGTTGGTAAGTTCTCTTTGTAACTTGGCGTTTGTAATTCCTAGTGTTATGTAATTCTCTAACTTGTGGTTTTTCTAATCACAATTGTATATTTTGACTGCCTTAGTTAATTTTGAGTGTTCAACCCTAGCTTTATCCCTAGGTTTCTTTTGCAGATTACAAGTAGTATTAGTTTTCAACCTAACTCTAGGCTATTTAAGCTGTTTTTCACATCTGTAAGTTTCTTTTGTAAATTACAAGTAGTATTAGTTTTCAACCTAACTCTAGGCTATTTAAGCTGTTTTTCACATCCGTAGGTTTCTTTTGTAAATTACAAGTGGTATTAGTTTTCAACCTAACTCTAGGCTATTTAAGCTGTTTTTCACATCCGTAGGTTTCTTTTGTAAATTACAAGTAGTATTAGTTTTCAACCTAACTCTATTCTACTTAAGCTGTTTTTAACATCCCTAGGTTTCTTTTGTAGATTACAAGTAGTATTAGTTTTCAACTTAACTCTAGGCTGTTTAAGCTGTTTTTCAAATCCCTAGGTCTCTTTTGTAGATTACAAATAGTATTACTTTTGAACCTAACTCTAGGCTATTTAAGCTGTTTTTCACATTTCTTACGTGTTAAGTCTTGTCACTTGATAACGAAGAGATGAGCGATCCTCTCGAAACGTTGTGTATTAATTTCAATATACAAAAAATAATAGTAAATGTTGGTTTAATTTATATCAAATAATATTGTAGATTTTTTTTTCAATGATCAGGAGAAAAGTTATCTATGAAACACCCGCTTTGAAACTCTGTCACTTAGTTAAACGGTTCTGGTGTAGTCCCAACACCGGAGGACCTATAAAATATTTCCTGATGATGCACAATGCATTTCTACCACGTTTCCATCAACCACTACCAAAACATAGATGATATTAAGTGGTAAAGACTATCTGATGGTTCGAACTTCCTACACTTAGTTTTTATTTGTTTCCCTCTTTTTCATATACCGAATCTTGATTGTTGAACTCAAAGCCAAAATTCCATTAAAATCATTCAAAGCCATGCCCAATTCATATAATCACCTAAGTACCGTGTCTTATTACATACTAATGTTGCTAGGAATGTGGTGACTTGTGCAATGAATGAATTAGAGTACAAATGTGATTACATGTTATATTGTTAATTAGTTATTAAATTTAAAAATGTGCTCATATTATGTTTTATTAATTTTATTATTTTATGGTGTTTAGTCTAAAATTTTATTGTTTCTTTTTAGGTTTTGTTTTATGATTATTTTGTATCATGTAGTAATAATTTTCCTTTTGTATTATTAATTTAATTTTGCTATTTTATCAATCAATCAATATATTTCATTAAAATACTTTGCATATATTTACATTGATACAATTTAGTAACTCATCCTCACTTGGGTAAGCCATTGTGAGAATGTTTCTGCCTGAAAGGATGCAGGAAAGTTTGTATAATCATCGTAAATTTCCCTACAATAGTATATTCAGTACTCCGAACAAAAAAGTAGTACAATGATTTCACAAGAAACTAATAGAACAAATATGAATATACCAACTTGGCTCACACAGGTGTTCAATGATTTGAAACTACAAAGCGTTGAAAGAAATAGTAACATTTCTACTTACATATAGATTTAACTACCTGTTCAATCTCTTCTCTCACAACTTGGTATTCCTTTATTTATTTGATTTATATTGTTTTTTTTTAATTTATATAAGAGTAAGTTATTAATTCAGTTTTATTTTAGTTAAGTGTAAGTGTATGGCGAACAAACTTTACCCTACAAAATATTATCTATCTATCAATTTCTCTCCTGCCTCTCTTACTTTTCTCTTACCCTCATATCAACCGATCACTTATCGAACCTGTTCCACTCTCTTATCAATCATCTTGAGAAAGAACCTTAGAATTAATGTTTAGAAGCATCTTCTGGTTGAATAGCGTTCACCCATCATACAGAAAGGGGGTGGAGTTGACGGTCCAATCACCCGTAATCAACCTTATTGATATCAACAAGACAGGTGTCCGGAGAATCGACAATTGTTGATTTAACTTTGGAATGTTTCTAGACTCGTTAGTCAGAAACGCAAACAGAGACTGGACAATTACTGTGCTGACGTCATCCAGAACCAATCGTATTGAGATAATGCGTTATTGTATGCGCAGTACACTTGGTGCACACCAATAAATTTAATGGTGCATAAAGTTTCTCGTTTGCAACTCGGACAATCGTGCATTAATAATAAGCGGTAAACTGTGCTACAAATAGAACAGTTATAAATAATTGGCGTCTAAAATATCTCGAATGTATTCATAACAAATAAAGCTTAATAATTAAGGAGAGAAACTGTCGTTGTACAATTAATTGTATTTTTTCTAAATTGAATCTAAGCATTTTCAGTCTATTAAATTTTAATAGAAATTCATACTCAACCAATGTACTGACTGCAGTTAAAAAAAATATACAATTTGTGAATAATAAGGCGTGGGGGATACGACAGTGTTTTGGTTAAGTACCTCTAAATAGTCTAAATCATGACATTACACTTTACGTGCATAATTATGAGGACAGAAAGATTATTATTAACTATTATGTAGAAAACCGGTTTATAGGGTTTTAATGTAACAAAAATACTACTTTAATAGATTTTTGTTTAAATACTTTTTTTATTGAATTTAGGAGGACAAACAAATAATAAGTTCATTTTAAGAACCTTTGGTGAAGAACACCTCATTGTAAAGGGGTTCTGCAGTTCCCCCGGCGTCAGGGGCAGCCCCCGAAGGGTATCTGCAGTTCCCCCGGAGCCCCTTTTTCGGTGTACTGCAGTTCCCCCGGCGGTCATTTCTGTATTAAAGTTATTTGCTAACGCAACAAATAAATTATGTAATGCAATAAAAAATAACTTGTACAAGAAAAAACGGCAACAGTTACCTCCCCTACCGAAGAATATATCGGAATTTCATGACGCTCTAAACAGTATTCGTTTAGTTAGTAATGAAGATAAAGAATTACTTCAGGTTAGGTTAGGTTAGGTTAGGTTAGGTTAAGTTAGGTTAGGTTAGGTTAAGTTAGGTTAGGTTAGGTTAGGTTAGGTTAGGTTAGGTTAGGTTAGGTTAGGTTGTGAGTGACCGCCGGGACAACTGCAGACATTTTTGGGGGTAGGATTATCGACCCTAATAAATTCCTTCAGCCGCCGGGGGAACTGCATGCCAGCCATTGCAAACATTTTTTCACTTATTGTTTAAAGACAACTCTGTCTTTACAGTTTTAACGAAAATAGAAGAAAAGAAGATAAAATAAACACCCCCAGTCCCTCGAATACTCTAACACAATCAGAGTTGAAAGAGAACAAGAGTTGGTCAAGAGAGATCTGATGGGAAGGATGAAAGAGAAGGATCTAATCCAAGACTACATGAAAAAGGATGAACTAGTCAGGTCCTCACGGGATTAACAAGTCCTTAATGAGCCGCTGAGGGTTCTATGACATATAGCGAAGTCATCGACATGAACGAGATCCTGACACGAGCCAAGCGAGTGGAGACGTCTTTATTAGATACACCTCTACGAGGCTCGTTAGGGCCTAGCCGACGTCTAAAAGTAGTGATATACCAATAATTGTTTTAACTACAACCCTACTGGATAATAACACTTGATATCAACGTCAAAGAAACATTGTATTGATTGTCGGGCTGGGCACATACCATAACGTCCATCAAATAGTTTCTATACATACATTTCAAATTGAAGTACTTGTCATAATTTTAAGTTTTCTTAACCCATTGGAACCCCAAGAATACATAATTGAAACCCATCAAAAACGTGAAACTGTTGTCTATGATAGTAGAATGTTTAAAATCTCCAAACCGGTTTGACAAAAGGTGAAGTGTAAATGTTTATGAAATAATTAAAATAATTTTCTTTCGCGATAAATTGAAAACAAGTATATAAGCGCCATCACGGTACTTACCCAGTCTCGTCATAAAATGTAATATAATCGATTTACTAAATTTAATGTCTAACAATTGTTTTCTTTAGCCTTATAGGAAATGTTAAATTGTATTCGTACGTTAAAACAGTTTTTAAATCTAATAGTTATTTATATCTCTACTTCCGAACGATGGTTATAGATGTGTATTATACCGCTTCTCTAGTGTCAGTGTCTCTGCGTTAAAGGACCTCAAAGCTGAACATATGTGAAGACATCATTGATCTCGTAACAATTCGAATATCACATTTTCATGAGAGTTCAGTGTTTGGAATTACATTTTGGTCATTTAGTTCGCTATTGGTCACTGCAGAATACATTCGCAGAATTGAAATCTGAAATTGTTTATAAATTTATGAGTTGAATAATACAAGAGGTAACACAAAACTGTTTAAAATAGACGCTTTTTTTTTCATTTTCAATTTGTTTTTGAATTCCAATAGGGTTCTATATGAGCTTTCTATACAAAACTTTGTGTTCCTATTTTAATTTTGGTGGTCGTGTTTACGGACAATGTCAACCACGACAGACGGACAACGTGAAGAAAATCACTTTTGTCTACAGTTGTTGACAAAGTGGGATTTTGTTCATTTAAATTAGTTTGCAAAACAGCTGATTTCTCAACGGTTTCACTTTGCCCACTACTTTGCACACTACTTTGCTCACTCCGAATGGCAACCGAACAAAACAAAATTTAGGTTAAGTTTATTTGAATTGATTTATAATATACAGGAAATGTCCCGTATGTAGGTTAGATTAATTCTTACATGGAAAATAACACAAATAAACAACAAAACAACGTTTTAAAGTTGAAAAAGGAAGTAATTATTCATGAAGATGATTGACAGTGTATGTACACGTAGAGTATTTTTCGTTTGCCGAGTTTAGAAGTTGGCAATCCCGTTTCCTCAACAATACACCTAAGTTATTCATAAATAACCTCAGTTTTGACGTGAGGTTGAACACTATTGTATTAAATTAATGTTTTATTAAATTGTGTTACTGCTGAAGTATGTTTTTTATTTGTTACAAAATAACAACTGTAGACAAAGTATAATGTGCAATTCGTGAGCAAAGTGTCTTTTTTAAACTCGATAAAATTGACGCACTCGGCAAGCCTCGTACGTCAACATTTTTCTCTCTTTTAAAAAAGTGCCACTTTGCTCACTAGTTGCACAAATAACTATTTCCGTTTCCTGGGGTCATGAAATTGTCCGTAACAAAGAAAAACAGGTATCGAGATTTTTTCGATTATCCAAACTTCGTGTAATTGGTAAGGACTAACCGAATATTGCATTCAAATTAATTTTTTTTGTATATGAGTGTGTGAGAAAGTTTGTGCACAACTTCTTCAAAACACTATAGACGAACTTGTTAGCTGAAAATCATAAAATCACAAAAAAACTATCAATTATACGTTTTAACAACGGTATTTTATATCCACAAGTTAAAATAGAAAGCAGATCATGCATTCACACATCAAAGTTTTGTTTATTTAAAGTTGTACACATTAAACAAGTCCTTTCACATCACGTGACGTTGTTACTGTTTGTAATTTATAGTTCTGAATTAGTCTTGAGATTCCTGGAAGCACGATCCTGTAATCCTTCAGGATATGTGCGTGTTGCTTGTAATGAACATCATCTGATATTAATATTCAACTTTCTGAGCATCCCTTGCTTCGGCCAGCTTTGTATAAAACAGGATGATTGGTTATTAGACTTTGTGATTGGCTGTTAGACCTTGTGATTTGCGAATAGAGATGGTTTTCTACTTTGTTAGATTTACGTAATTGTAGGTACTATTGGAAGTGAGGTTAGAATGATTTTGTCTCGTTAGTAAGATTTGAAAATAAAATCGATTATGATAGAATTGTTTTATCCTTCACCCAGTACACTAAGTATAAGGTAAGGTTGTTGATAATCGTAAAAAATTTCGACCTCCGTTTTTTTTTTTGCGCACGTTTCGTGATTTCCGATTACCGAAAAAGTGGTTTCTTCGTCAGTCCGCCCCTTCGTCGTTGTCATTAAATACTATAGCGACCAAAATAATGAAGATAGGAACAGAAATTTGGGACATTAGTCCGCCCATGTAGAACTCAAATGAAATTTTAAAAAAAATCGAATTGAAAATAACAAAACGGCCATTACGTAACTTTTTTAATATCTCATGTGGTATTCAACTTATAGCGTACAAATTAGATACAAATTTGACGATTTCAATATTGCCTCTTCTATGACCTTCAGAGAAAATGTTACATGTCTATAGTTACGAAGGCCGCCTTACTGCCACGAGCGTAGTGAGTGGAAGTAACTTCACGCTTTCAAGTCCTGCAAGAGCCGTGACAGTGACACTGGTGAAGCGAGTGAAAACAGAAATAATTTTAATATTTACAAATTTACAAGACCCTTTAAGGTCTAGTCACAAGAAAGTAGTGATATACACAAGTACGAGGAGAAAAAAATTGTGTAACTGTTTTAAACAAACTTAACCTAATGGAAAAGATCCCTTGATCTATCAATACAATTAACATTTCCTTTAAGGCTCAAGAAAACAACTTTTCAAGCATTACAATTAGTGAGTCTGCTTGTATTACATTGTATGATGGGTTTGGGTATTATGATGTACCCATCAGCTAGTTATTGGCATGTATGGTTTACAGTTGCTCATTAAAATTTTCAAATCACTTTTGGGGAGGATACAATTTTTATAAAATAAAAACTACTAAACGGCTTAATAGCCCTGAAGGATCTCTGTCAAAAATATAGCTTTTCAGTTAGTTCTGTGTGGTTTGCACGACGAAATCCCTTCGACGTTGTTTTAGCATTCGCAATCAAAGTTCGCTACTAGTTCAATCTTTTTAATTGTCATCGCAATGCTGGGTGAATACCGTAAATATTGTGAGGTCAGGGAGATTGAATCTGAACTTATCACTTATTATTTGACTCGCCGAGGGCTTTTATATTGGATCTGTGGTGCAAACCCGTGTAGCCCAAACGGATTTACACCTTTCTTTATGTACTTCTGACTTAGATACCTTCCTTTCATCTTTCCTATCAGGTCTCTCTTGACCAACTCTTGTTCTCTTCTGACTCTGATGCTGTTACAGTATTCTAGGGCGAGAGATGTATCTCTTCTGCTCTTTTCTTCTTTTTAGTGCTACGATGACCAAGAGTTTTTTCGCCTCAAAATGGAAAGTAAAAATGACTAAAATGGAATATCACTTTCACATCTCTTGCGACTGTTTTGTCAATAATTTGTGAACCTTCGAGTGTGGATTCGGGAAACACAAAATGAAGAAACGGTAGGTATTGGTTGCGGAAAGTTTCATTCGTTTCTGGTTTCTAAAATTCTTCTTTTCTTTTAAGCATTTAAAAAGTAAAAGCTGCTTTTCAAACTTGAACATTTACATTTTCCAAAACGGTATCCGGATTATGTTTCTTTCCAGGCCTATCACAAACTAAATTTAAAACAAAACAAGTCATAGTACCAACCCAGCGTACAATGATACAAACAGATCAATGTATTGATGTAAAGTTTGTTAAACTCCATATTGCCTTATGAATGCTTTAAAATAAGTTTATTACTAAATTACTTACGTCTTAGCAATCTTGTGTTTAGTATTTATATATTAATATTTCATTACAATTGTTTCGGTATAACATATACCATCATCAGATGAAACAACACGTTCACACAACACACTGATACACATTTCACAAAATGTGTCACAATGTATCAGTGTGTTATGTAAACGTGTTGTTTCATCTGATGATGGTATATGTTATACCGAAACAGCTGTAATGAAATACTAATAAATAAATACTAAACACAAGATTGCTAAGACGTAAGTAATTTAGTAATAAACCTAAAGTTTGTTACTTGGGTTCTGTAGAAAGTGTTAAACTGTAGTGATAGAATCACGGGATCTTAACCCGTTTGAGATAAGTGTATTTGAAAACAGTTGTTGCACAGTTTTCTGTTTCTCTTAATCGTATACGCCAATACATTTTTGACATTGGCTAGGTCCAGACAGGGTTCGTAGATATGTAATATTAAATAGTCTGCACTCGCTTCGCTTGTGTCAGTTTCACCGCCATGGCTGATATCGAATCTATACATAGGTAAAGGAGCCTCCATTGCTACGCTCCCGCCGCTGAAATTCCTATATTTACGAGATTCGGCAGGTCCGAGTGACCTGCACGAGCATAGGGAATGTTGGTTTCTTCACATTTGTGGAGGTTTGTGTTCCGCTAGGTTAGAGACACTGTCACAACTGAGGACAGTGGATAAGGGAAAATGTACGTACAAAAACCGCTAGTAGCTAGCCTACTTCAAGATAGCAGTGATATACACAGTTACAAACATGTTCAAACAAACTTTTCCTACTGGATAAAACCCCTTGATCTACCAATACAATTTAACATTTCTTACAAAGTCCAGTAAACCGAAGTTTGGGTATTACAATTAGATGATCTGCTTGTATTACCGTATATTGTATGATTGGGCTGGGAAAGTATATACAAGTATATATAAGAAACAACGATGATTTTGTTTCTTTTAGGTTAGAGTTAATATTTACATATCAAGATTTTTGTTAATTTTATACTACATAATTTTTGAATCAACGAAATCTTTTGACTGCTTATCATCTAGTTATATGTATCGGTATGTCAGAAAGTTAGTGCAATATTGATATATTTTAAATAGAAGAGATCAAAATCAAAGATGATTACCACAACTAATGAATCTATCTAGCAATGTAGTGAACACGATTTCACATGAATGTCCTCTACCGTACTATTACCTTAAAATAACTACTCAATTTGCAACTGTAATTATCTTTTACAATTTACAGGTTATGTTCATTTACTTTTCATACCTTAAAAGGTAACGCATTTATTAACGTACTCTATTATATAAATTACTGTCTAACGTCAGAAACGCAAATTAATTTTGTAAACGTCGTTTTAATGCAGAAGCAGGTTAAGTCTAGAGGTTTTGATTCACGACGCACTCTGCAGATTGCGTGCACAACTAAAATATATGTTGGACAGACCTAAAACGGAATTAGTTATGTCGGGGTTTTTTTAATGTTTATAAACAAAGTGGTTGGAGTTATTAGTGAATATATTACAAAGTTTGTTGTTTAAAGAAAGTTTTGTTGTTGTTTATGATTCTTTTAATAAGTTGTTGGTGGAATCGTGGTATTTATCCAACCCTGTTTTGCGAACAAGGTGAATTGTATCTTGTAGTATGAATGTTTCAGATTATGGGAAACAGTAAAAGATGTTTTTCTTTTCTTATTGTTAAAGGCAAAAACTTCTCTGTAATAAGCTTTTAATAAAATAAAGACCTCTAGCCCTCAATATTCTAACAGATAAGAAAAGAGTTGATCAAGAGAGAAGTGATAGACAAAATTAAATTGGCAGAGAATAGTGTTCAGTTTTGCAAACAGTTAAAACATAGTTGTTAAGCATAATGAATAACGAATTCGAACCGTGAGGTGTATATTAGAAATTCACTTGATTTATTGTTACAAATGGTATTTGTACAATTAATGATCCATCAATTTATAATTTTCATTATAAGATTATTAAGTACTGTACGTTTGTAATTTTTTTAATGATGCATGTGTATTTGTTTTTTAATTTTATTTACTATTGTTTACTTTATTAAAAAATTATTATCTTTTGTAAAAGTATCTTATTTTTGTTTAATGTTAATTTTATTAAATAATTATTTAAAATGAAAAATATACTACCTAGACTGGGAATTGAACCCAGGACCTTTGGCTTTACGGGCCAATGCTCTATCTACTGAGTTATCCTTGATCGCTGCCACTTCTCAACAATTGACTTTGTTTTCACTGCAATTTTTGAGTTATAAAACATCAATTACCTCGTTATAAACGACATTGAAACTAATCTGTACACTCGGCCTTTATGTATGTATTTAATGATATTAATTTATTGATTTTAATGTTTATACATTATTTTACTAAGCTAGTATTATTAATTAAATAATTACTTCAAGTGAAAAATATACGACCTAGACTGGCATCAATTTCCAGTTTAACTCGTTTATTTTTCATTTGCAATAATTGTTTAATTAATTGAATAATTTTCAATTATTATTAATTAAATAATAATTTAATTAATTGAATATTTCATTTTAAAATAATAATAATACTAGATTGATAAAAAACAAGTGCTTATCTTTCTTCTTCTGTTTTGTGTATACAGATGTTAGTTTACTTGATATGGATTTACTAAGTGGGAAATTTGTTAAACTTTAACGTAAATTTGTAAATTTTGAATGTTAGTTTTAGTACGGGTGTAATTATTATCTTTGTTTTGCTTTACATGTTTATATTTATTTACTTTTTATTTGTAATGGGTGCTGAGAGTTATTTTTATTTATATCTATACATCTATGTAATTGTTAATATATTAAATTTTATGAATTATCTGATTGGTAATTCTCGCTACTCTGGCAGACGACCTCGGTCATGCCATCTGGGCATTGATTTTAATGTATTATTAATATATTAATGTATATTAATTTTAGTTTGGTTTAATAAATGAATTTATTATTATTATAAAAAACAACATATACGCGTTAAAATCAATAAATTCATTTTATTGTATAATAGTTTGATTTTTTTAAAGTTTAATTTTGTTTTAAATTTATATGAATTTATTCTTTTTTAAATTGTATTTGAAAGATGTTAAATGGAAGAAAGAACTAGACAGTACTAACACCGCCCTTAAAAGTAAAGGCAATAAATAGGAAAGATGAAAGAAAGGTATCTAACCCAAGGTTACATGAAGTATGGAGTATATCCAGTTAGGGTACCTCGGGATTAGAACGGTCCTATTAACTAAAGTGTACCTTTGATCACATCAAGAAAGGACAATCTGTATGTTGGTCTTCATGCACGACTTCATTCTTCATTACAAAGTGAACCTCTCAAAATTTTAAACGTAAATTAAAACTTTTTGGAAACTTCTTTTCTTATTTTACAGTAATCTTTTTTCACATCTACTTAGTATAGAGGAAGTTATGCTATGGGTAAAAAAAATCTAAGAGATCCACTGAGTCCAAAACATTTTTGAAATAGTGTATATCTGTACTCTTCAGTCAAAACGTGTGAACTGATTTCAATAAAATTTACTAAGTAGATCTATTTTGTTGGCGAAGTATTTTAGATTTTTTTAATACGTTAAAATTTGAGAAAAGCTGCCTTAAGGTGAAAACACAAAACTACGATTTTCTTAAAACCAGTTGTAACGATTTTGATCAAATTTTCACAAGTGTACCCTCTAAAGTTCTCAAAACAAAATGAGATGAACTCACGCATTAGCATTTCAAGTCACGCCGATACATTCTCTAGATTGTTCTTTGCAAGTTGCAGTGATTTTGCGCTACACAGGTTTAACTGAAAGTAATTTTATATTTAATCTCTTAGAGGTTAGGTTCATCTCAGCGTGAGAAATCATTGCTTTACGACGTTACTGCCGATAGTCTGGAGTACATAAACATCTCTATCTTATTAGCTTTGTCCTAAATACAGTCAGGTCAGTTAAAAGTCCCTGAGAAATACAATCTAATTATTTTCTAATAATAAAAACTGATCTGCTTAATTTTATTCGTTATTACCAATAACAATAAAGTTTTTATTGCCTTTTATTGCTTTTTTAATGAAAATAGAGCCCGCATGTAATAAACCACGCATGAGCAGTAATAAGAAACTTTGTTCCTTATAGGGTACAGTCAC
Source organism: Aphrophora alni (assembly GCA_963513935.1). Taxonomy (NCBI): domain Eukaryota; kingdom Metazoa; phylum Arthropoda; class Insecta; order Hemiptera; family Aphrophoridae; genus Aphrophora; species Aphrophora alni. Next base: position 45,009,534 of record OY740778.1, read on the forward strand.
GTCAAGTGAAATATATCTGTTCACTGAAATATGTTTTAATGAATCCAACTGCTGGAACGGGAAACCAGAAAAATATGTTATATTGCACTAACTTAAACTGTTCGAGAGCTCAAATCATATCTGTTTGAAATTTAGTTTTTAGTGGCCACCATTTATACCTGAATCGTATTATTGTGTTTGACATTATTCTGGGACATGCATTTTTTTATTTATACAAAAATTATCATAGGTTAGTACATTGCACGAACTTAAAGTTTTCAAGAGCTCAAAACATCCGCTCAGACCAAGATTGTTCCAAGTAAATCTAAACAATACCATTATCGTTTATAGGTTCGTTAAATCTTATAATTTGTTAAAGAATCCCGATAACAGAATCTAGAAAAATAAAAGACACCTTGATAACATTATCTACCAATCCAATTAGCTTCTAAATCCTTTAGTACCACGTCTAGAAAGTTTAGAGGTATTTATTAATAGTTTGGTCCATTGGTGACGGTATAATCTAGTAGTTTATTTAAAACCTGTTTTCACGCATTGAGAAGTCTCACGAATCCGAAATTAAATTCCCTTTAAGGTCGCCGAGTACAAAACAGTTTTTGAGTCTAATATCTCTCTAGTATGTAGTCTGTGTAGTGTTAAACAAACAAGTAGACCGATTTTTATTAAATTTGATATGTGGGCAAATATTTGCATCTCGAGAAGTTTTTTCTTGATAAATCATAAAACAAAATTCTTTTGTTATAATCACTTGTTACAATTTTGATCAATTTTGCTATATACAGTCTATAAGGACGCAAATAAAACGTATTGTTTGAAATCTACTCAATAATGCCATTTGGGACTTACTGGTAAATAGAAATCGTTAGTGGCACTTTCAAACAACCTAATTTCTCAAATTATATTTGAGCTATTTATTTCAAATTTTGGTTAATTGTTAAGATAATTTCTCAGACTAGTGTGACAAATTGAAAAAAAAAAAGAAATCTCCGTTCAGGGATAATTAACAAAAACGAATTATTATTTTGGCGCCGTAAATAAATCAAATAAAAAGTATGGTGAGAACTAATTTTTGGCACAAGCGTAGCGAGTTTAAGCTATATTTAAATACATATTTGCAATTTTTTGTTTTTAAATTACAAATACTTGTCTTACATATCTTCCATAAGGAAAAGAAAAACGGGGGGGGGGGTAATAAAGAAAATTCCATTTTTTCATTCTCTAGGACAGATATTTTTGGGATGAATAATATTTTGGTTTTTTTAATAAGATGTGTGAAGAGACGTATTGTTATGCGACGTATATTTTATTATAAAAATAAATTTATTGACAAAGCTTGTAGCTCTTTATACATTTTAACTTACCCATTATATGAAATATAGTTTATGGAACATTTGACGATCGCAAAAAATATTGACTTTCGTTTTTTAAGTGATATTCATGTTTCACGGTGTAAAAAACCAAAAAGTTATTTTCAACATGTCCTCGGCCATCGTTGTCGTCTGTACGTAAGCACGATAGCGCCCAAAAATAATTATATGTTAACATAAATTTTCCTATAGGGACCTCTAGTGTGCTCACATACAACCTTATAGAAATTCAGAAAATTGAATTAAAATAATAAAAATGGCGACCAATTGCAACAGTCTTTTATTCATATTTCGTGTGTTATTAAACTTATAACACACTAAATTAGATGCAAATTGTTTAATGGTTAGGCTACCAACTCCACATCACGTCGATGGCAAATAATAGAGAAATGATTACCGACTTTATTTGTGTAAACTTTCTTCTATCTCCTCCAACATTGTTTAATCATAGATCTATAGATAAGTAATGAATGAAGTGCCGCGAAATGACATGCGCAGTAGAAACCACGCGGAACTGTACAACTTAATGCTTCGTTCTTTGTGTTTCAATTTTGTTTACTGTGGGATTTGTTAACTATCGTTTGAATTTATATATTTTTTATGTGCATTGAGATAAATTAGTGTTTAGTGTATTTGATTGTGAAGTGCAATGTCAAACTAAAGTTGTTTTTTAAGGTTATGTCTACATCTCTAAAGGTAAGAAAGATTTGCATTTAATAAACTGTAATTTTGTAGGTTAAATTGTTGGTTATTTGTATTAAAGAGCCTAAATATGCACATACTAGGCCTACATGCATACTAGGTCTTAGTTATGCACAACTAAGATGTATATGTGTATAATATTTATGTAATGTTGTATAAAATATGTGTGATATAAATTTAAAACTAAAATAAAGATAGCCTATATTACCTTTGTTTTACAACGTTCTGTGCAAGACTAAAAAGATACACTGACAATATTAACATTTCGGTATATTTTTTATGGAATAAAAAATTGTATTCATAGTTTAAATGACATGTTTTCTATCTTATAATCTATAATACATAAATGTAGTAAGAAAAGTCAAATAGTTTATCTTACTGAAAGCTCTGTAATTGTGTTTTAACTTTATACACTCTATCAAGTTATGGTCTACATTGTGGAAGAAAATTATGAAAACAAAAAACAATATAAAATACTACTGATTTTCTTACTCACAATTTTATGTCTCTGTGGTTTATTGTTACTTGAAAAACGTTTTTTTAAAAATGTTAGATTATAGAGGCTCAAAACAAACTGCCATAACGTAACTTTTAAATATTTTTATATTGTATTTTTTTAAAGTAGGGTTAAATCCGACTAGGCTTATATTGTAAAAATTTTAACTATTTTATAAATATGGTCATATTCTACGATATACATAATACTTAGTTTAAATTAAACTTGTAGTTTTTGTTATGTTCGTGTAAATGTTTAGGCCAACAAACGTAATTTTTTGTTTTTGAAGTGAACAATATACAATCGAAATAGGTCATGTTTTGTGGTTACTATAAGACATTTACTAGATGTGTGAGGCGCAAACTTTTTTTTTGAAATTATATCTAATAGCCTCTAATCTATTTTAGGCCTTTGTGCGTTGAGCTAAATTTGTTCAAACATTTTTTGAAGATAACAACATTAAATGATTAAAAACCCCAACCGATTATACATTATTTTAATAGTTTTATTACATCCACTATTGTTGATAGCTTTCTTTTTGCTAATAAAATAATAATAGAATTTTAACTGTTTTAGTAACTATTCTACAATTTTAATTGAATTTTTCTTATATGAAGGTTGTAAAAAATATTCAGGTTTTGGGTTTCCTATCTTATTTCTGTTAGTTTCTAGATGGAGCAAAGTTAAATTTCATGATCCCTTTATGTACTGGTAGTTGCAGTATGCTTTAGTTTTAAAAGGTTCTGAAGATGTATTATTCAATAGGAGAAGACTGGTTGGTAATTATATAGCAGAGCTGCCTCACTTCAAAATCAATTTTTATGGGTTTTATTCGTCAAATAAATGTTGGAAAAATATTTTATTATCAAAAAAAGTGTCGGAAAGATGATTACATAATATAATTACACAAGGAAATCTTAATCAGAGTCAAATTCTGCTGCAAATTCAGTAAAAGAGGAATTTATTGAATTTAAATGTATTTCACTCGTAATTCGCCATAAATGTTGAAAACGAGTATTATACTCATTGTACTTTCTTTTAAACATAAATTCGGCTATATGGCCATGGAAATATTGTTTTGAATTTCCATATCGCGGCACATTTCCTCGCACTTCCCTCCATTGGCGTTCAATTGTCTGCGCATGTGCTTCAGTGTACGCATATGTAGGGCTGTATTATTATATGTCACGAAAGGTTTGGCCAGGTTGCTATATATATATATATATATATATATATATATATATAACCACCTGGCCAAACCTTCCGTACGTTTATTGAAGTGAATGTCATGAGTATGAAAGATAACACAGAGTTAATTTTTTCACGAAAAAACTACTTGTGTAATTGTATTATTGTATTATGTAATCATCTTTCCGACACTTTTTTTCGATAATAAAATATTTTTCCAACATTTATTTGACGAATAAAACCCATAAAAATTGATTTTGAAGTGAGGCAGCTCTGCTATATAATTACCGACTGGTTTTAATAGGAGAATCAGTTTAAACGCCGTTTTTTCGTTTGCGTTTCTAAACTAGTTGAACACTATGAAGCAAGATTTTTAAATATAGACTCAAAAATGGATAATTTTGGTAAAATTTCCCTTATTTTTGTTTTCCAATTTACATGTACTATAAAATTATATGACGGGATTATTATAAATTATAAACCAAAATCATGTTATTATTACGATAAGCTGAAGTATCAATTTTGACGTCCTAAATTAAAAAAAAAAAAAAAATTTTTGGATTGCCGGACTATTTGTCATATAGGCCTGTAGCCCGTTTAGACCCTAGTTCATTATAGTCTAAATGTTTGCATACATTTTCATAAAATTTGGTTTTTTAGTAAATATTGATCATATCTAGAAGAATTGTTTTAATTTTTGTGGTGAAGTCAAACTTGAGATTTTTAAATATAAACTCAAAAAGGAATAATTTTGGTAAAATTTCCCTTCTTTTTATTTTCCCATTTACATGTACTATAAAATTATATGGCGGGATTATTATAAATTATAAACTAAAGTTGTATTATTATTACGATGAGTCGAAGTATCAATTTTGACGTCCTAAATTTTAAAATGATTATTTTTGGATTGCCGAGTCATGTAGGCTAGTAGCCCGTTTAGACCCTAGTTTATTTATAGCCTAAAATGTTTGCATCAATTTTCTTCAAATTTGGTTTGTTAGTAAATATTGATCATATTTAGAAGTATTGTTTTAATTTTTGTCGTGAAGTCAATCTTGCATTCTATAAAAACACAATTACTCGGGTTTTATCAAGTTTGTGTCATAATTTTATTGTACAATGTTTATTTATATCAGTAATCTCTCACAACATATCAACGCAGAGAAATCTTACGCAAAACTACTTTTACAAACTAGGCTAAATATCTCCTTACTTCGGTAAACATCGTTAATCTTCGACTTTTTAATTTATTTCACGATGCAACTGTAATTTACATGCTCCCGTAACATCTCACTCGACCACTGTCTCATACATTAATGTCCGACTTGAGTTCTCTGCATGGGGTCCCCGACCATTGCAAACAAACTTCTAGACATCGGTATCTGCAATCGATTACTGCCCGGGACAGCATGATGGAACGAGATATGACTAGGTTTTATTTATTTACAAAACCAGATAAACTTGTCGCGGTAGGTTGATCTCCGGTAGTTGATTAAGAGAGCGTTCTTGTACAGTTATGTTTGCTAAGTGCGGTTTAATGAGTCCTTTGACTGAGTTCAAGAGAGAGTGGCGGCGTGGTAGGGAGAATAAGGAAGCGGGGAGAGAAAATGGGGGTGGAAAAGAAAAATATTATCGGAGTAGATTATTGTCTTATCTAAAATAATATAGGAATTTTAACTATAGCCGTCTCTCTCTCAACTACCCAAACTATGAAACGTGCACTGATGCTACCATAGAGTCATTTTTTACTAACATATTCAGGGTAAATCAAAATTGAACGGCAATATTTCGTAAGCTGATTCTAGACTTAAACATTTAAAAAATGTGTATGGAGGTATTTAACAAAAAAAGTAAAATATTGTGTCTTTGAAACTAGAAAAGTTATTGAGTGAGGATGAGGTATACGTGTAAGTTACCTCACCTTTCACCAGTATACCAGAAAACCAATACTTCATTTTGTACCTTTTTCAAAATGGCGGACGTCAAAAATGTTTTATTATCGAATATATAAGAAACAATGGACATTACGAAATATTCTCAAGAGACAAAAGATTAAAGAAAATTTTTTTTTATTATTATTTACAGGTCAAGTGATAACAAGGTCATTAACAAAAAACTAAAAACATAATTAATTGTCTACAACACGCAAAATTAACTTAAACAAACATATTATGAAATTATGATCATTGTCAACTATAATTTTACACAATAATAATATTATTCATTACTCATAAATGTATCAAAAAACAAAATGTTTCAAACAGTTCCAATACGGCTACTTGTGTTTAAATACTAATTTTAATGATTTTTTTTAAGTTTGTAAAATTAAAATTAATAAAAACAAATTTTAAATTAAATTTGTAGAAAACTGAATTATATTAAAATTTATATAAATAAATTAAAAAACAAATCAGCTATTACTCACTTATAGGGCGGACAATATAAAATATATATGACCTATAGAAACAAAAAGAAAAGTAGTTTCTTTTTCTAACGAGAAATTTTTTCCACCTTAAATATTTTAAAATTTTAATGGTTTTAGAGATATTAGAAATTAAATATATTAAAAGTCTGCCATTTTGAAAATTTACGAGATAGAGTCTTCGAATTCTAGCATACTGTTAACAAAATGTGACATAAATAAAGTGAATAACAAATCTTCACCTCAATCTTTTCTACTTACTAAGAGTTTTTTTTTTTTTTTTTTTGTAAAAACACAAAATAGCTGAAATACAATCGATTTTAGACCTATGTTTCTAAAAACTCTTTTCCTTTATTTTTTTAGCTCTTGGATAGCTCTTGAAATATTTCTGTACAATTTTGAAACGTTCTGTTATTATTGCATTAATATTTATATTATTTACTGAAACCATGATAATGATTAATGTATGTCGAGCGCTTTCTAATACGTCACTATACCTCCATTTTCATGATTATTTAGTTAATAAAAGTAAACTAAAAGTTACACACTGTTTTAGTTAAATTAATCTTTACACAAACTTTCTAACACGCCCATAAAACCAAATTAAAGTTCAAAATTAGGGAATAAGCTGTCTATGACCATAATTCAAAAAATAACAAATTTCTCAAAATTAGCTTAAGTTACTTTGATAAAAGTTTGCTAAATACAGGCTATAAAACCCCAAGCAATACTTATTGGTCGATATAGTCTCAAAAATACAGTTCGGATCTTATCAGATAAAATGAAACAAATTAAACATACACTTAGTCCTAAACGGTCGCATATATAAAAATCTGATTGTCTTTGAATGAAATGTGAAGATTTTAATTCCTAGTCTTGTATCATTTGGAAAAAACAAAAAGGAACTAAATGGCTGTCATTTTGCGAAAATCCCTTGAGGTAAAGTGTAAGAAAAAGGGGAAGGAGAGAAAGGAAATGGAGTGGAGTAAAGGAAGGAAACGTAAGTGAGAAAGGTGAAGGAATTGGTAAAGATTAGGAAAATAGAAAGGATTGAGGAATAAAGAAAAAAGAATGAGTTAGGAAAAGTCAGAAAAGAGGAAGAAGGAATTGGAAGAAGGTAACAGAGAAATGAGGGAGAGCAATGGGGCAGTGGGAAAGAACAGGAAGTGGAGGGGTGGGGAGAAAATAGTAGAAGGGGAGAGACAGGTGAAGGGGAGGAATGGAGTGAGTTGAAGGAAGGATAGGAGTGAGTAGAAGGAGGAGCAAGGAGAGGAAGGAGTGGAGAGTGAAGGAAGGTGATTAAAATAGAGGCGGCTAGATTACGACTGAGAAAATAATTGAAAGAGTGTTGGAGTATGCATGCAGTTAATCAGTGACACTTGTTAGAAAGAGAGAGGAAAATAGTGAGAGAGATGTGTCCACATTCAATACAGATCTATATAGTAAGAGAGAGATTGAATGATAAAAAAAGTATTAGAAAACTCTTCCACATTTACTCAAGAGTGCGAAAGAGAAACCAAGAGAACTGGATTAAAGGAGACAGACATAAAAAGAGAGAGAGATAATATTATAAAAACGTATTAGAAAGGTAAATAGACCTAATCAATGTATAAACAATCACATGACAATTACCATATGATTGCTAGAACATTTCGCGATGGGAGATTTATTATAACAAGTTAACATTGAAACCGGCTTGGTTACTTACAATGGTGATGGCGGATTGACTTTCAAATGTAGTTATTAAATTATTTTACAATTTGTTTGTTGTCAATAAATTTGAAAACTTGTCAAGTGAAGTTATAACTTTATCAGTTGTACGTAATGATACTTATCATAACCTTATAAAACTTATCTAAACCGTTAATGTATTTTGAAAGTTAACCTAACCTAATAGTAGTCTACAATTTGAAACGCATACAGGGTGATTAAATCAAGATGGTGACGATTAGAATATCGAAAATGTAAGAGATACGACTAAATTTAAATGGGGTACCCTACTTTTTTACGTAAAGTCGTAAAGTCGTAAAGTATTAGTAGGTTAACTTATAATGTGCTTAATTTATTTCTGTGCATTTAATTTAACTCATCATTTAATTAAAATGGAGGAAATTACAATTCTTTAAAATTCTGTACGAGGTAAAACTTTTTTTTAATAGAACGATGACAGAGAGGTTTTCCTTTTGGAATTGAAAAAAAACTTTTGTAATTTCATCGTTGATGATGGACTTTTAGACGCTCTTTATCCCCTCAAGGTTATATGAATAATACAATTGTAAAACATCTCACTGACATATTATATACAGTTCAAAATAATAAAGACATATCTACTCTTTACTTAAAACTTGTATTATTGTAAAAAACTTATTTTTAAATTTTTGGAAGGCTTAACTAGGAATAGTTGAGCTTCGAATTAGCAATGAACGTTCTTGTTTTTATTAAATGTTAATCCTTGAATTTTATTTCTCAAAAATATGTGTATTTAACATTTGGTTAACTTATGGAATTTTGAAACTATATTGATTATCTTAGTTACATCTTCAGTGGGTGTATATATCTCTCAAACAGTGAAAGCTTCAATAACTTGGAATACGTAGTTCGAAAGAGGAAGAAAAATAAAATGTAAAATAATGACCCTGGATTAATGGACAAATATATAAACTTGTGAAAATAACACGAAAAATTACTTAATGATAATTTCAAATGATAAAAAATATGTTATTGAAACGTCAGAAAATAATTCTTTATATGCTAAACCGAAACAGATATTTTTTTCCGTGTTTTTTAAAGGCGAACACATTATTGTTTTATAAAAAAACAGGAAGAAAAGAACAGAAAATAAAGATCCTTAGTTTGGAATACTCTACTAGTACCAGGGTCGGAAGAGAACAAGAGTTGGTAAAGAGAGACCTGATAAGAAAGGTGGCAGAAAGGGAACTAGCATAAGACATAATGAAGTGAGGTGTGGTTGTCCTATGAGGATACTCACTATAAGCAAGCCTCTGAGGATACAACTTACAGTGAGTGCGGATATTAAAATGTATAAAGATGTAGTTTCTTGCATTAGATATTGTACTTTAGTTAGTCGCGTACTTAAAATAAATTATTGTCTATATTGTTTTTTGTGTGATTACAAATTTTATTTTCGATTTTTTGTCATCAATTTTTTGATATATAATTTCAAACATAATTGTTTTCCTAATTTCGAAATATCTTTATTGATATTTTATTTTTATTTAAAGTTACACACCTTCTTTTAACAAGATAATAATGGAACAAATCACAGTAGTAGATATTGAATCAGTTGACGAGTGCCCAGCATCTTCTTACAATGTAAAACAAGCAGTTCCTCTAAAGGTATGCCCGGAGAGTTAATTTCTTAGGTCTTGTAATTGTATTGATAGATTAAGGGGTCTCACCGGCTAGGTTACATTTGTTACACGGGTTTTATAAATGTCTGCTAGACCCTAACGGGCTTTCTAGATGTGTATATATTAATAAAATCTTCACTCGCTTCGCTCATATCAATGTCTCTCCTCGAGTGTGCCTTGAAGATATACATATGTGAAGGAGACACCACTTGCTACGCTCGTGTCCAAACAGAATTTTACTCTCTCAAATAGTTTTTAATAAAAAATGGAAAATTTTAAAATGAACTTGTGTAAGGTTTTTAACGTCTTGCGACTTCATTGTTGTTTACTTTATTAAAAAGTTGTAAAAGAAAATATTTCCCAAAAACAAATGCTATAATTTTTAATAAATCTGTTATGGAGCTCTCGAATCTATAAATAGTGGATTTTATTTGGGCGGTACAAATTTTGTTTTTTATATAACGTATGCTAGAAAACGTAGATTGAAGAAAATAAAATAGGACGTTGAGTGATTGATTGTTTTGTTTTGACGAAATTAGTGAGCCTTCCATTGAGCTCCCTCTTCAACTTTTTTTACGTGTGTTTAATGAAAAACAGGAAGTCGGAGGCCGTCATGCATGAGGGACATGCACCGGTTGATGATGAATGTCATGTACTCAGGGAATATGTCTGACATTATAGAAGTAAGAATCTTACAATGAAAAAGTGTAAGTCTTGATCAAAACACAAATAGAATAAATCCCATTTAGATAAATTACTTTACATGCATTCATAAAAATTATTACTTCGAATTATGAAAGTGGTAATATTTATTCTAACATCATGGACCTACCCAGCCTCTGAATTTCAGCTTTTTAATATTTGATATTCGTATGCGTTTCTGAAAAAGTTTGTGAGTTGTTTGTTTTAGTATGTTTGATATTACGAAGACATTTTCAAATAACTCGTTATTTCTATCTGGTCAAAATTGTTTATTTTCTCAAAATAGACCAAAACTATTTCAATGAAATTTGTTTATTAAATTTAATGAAGCCAGTGATTACCTTTGCTACATTATCAAAAACTAAAACAATCAACTACATGATGTTTTACGATGTTTGATGATAATGGATTTTACATATTATTATTATGGCGTTATCGGACGTTTGGTATCATGTGTTTGTAAACAATTTATATATATATAACGTTTCGAAAGTATAAATCAACTCTCGTTATCACGTTTTAAAACTTCAGCATAAAAGTGATAATAATGGATTTTTCGTATTAGAATCCTTTCTTAGAATATTGATTTAGTTTAAGTTTCCAATATGACTACTAGGCTGTGTTAGTGTTTTTCATTTTGACTTACACAGTATAGGGTAAATTTGTTAATCGTAAAAATGTTCTACATACGTTTTTAAACTGTTCATCAGTTTTTGCGTCTTCAGAAAAACGAAAGTGATTTTCGACATGCCGTCCATCCGTAAGTCATAGTTATGATTGTCGTCTGTATGTAAACACTATAGCGGTCACAAAATTAAGATAGGTAGATGAAATGTGGTGTGCGGGACTATACTGTACCCATGTGGATATCAGGAAACGAAAAGCCAGATAAACCGGTACCAAGAGATCTTTCATTGGTCCAGAACCTGTAATAACTAAAGCCGTAGCAAAATATAGTCTAAAACAACTCAGAAATTGAGGAACAATAGGCAAAATACTCCACGGAAAACTATACAGATTACTGGTCAAACCAGATCTAAATTCGTCACTTCACAAAGAAAACGAAATCTGAGGAAAATTTTAAGTTTCGGCGTTTTCAAGAAGCATCTTAACACTGAGATTATTCCAAGGACACTTAAAATGTAATCAGCATCGAGAAGCTGCAAAAACATTACATCGAAGATGTGAAGCATTAGGACGTAGAAGACAACTGATCTTCGACCCAGATACGACCTTTGAAGCAACAAACAACCTAGCTAGGAAAATCCTGACCCTAACCAAGGGAAGAGACGTAAGATAGTTAATAATTAAAGAGGTACACAAAATGTCTTAGAGTGAGTAAAACCAATGACTACATAAATACTATAAGACACGACATAGGATAGGGAAATAGTCTACGCTTTACGGGACACAAGTTTGACACACAGCTATCAGAAAGCGCTAGCAGCAGGTGCTTGACTGTACGCATCCCACTTGGTTGAGACTGTACAACTGTTGACCTCTCTCTCACAAACCTTCTCACTTACTTCCGTCAGCATAGTCAGTGTTGTCAGTTCGTGCGCTGAGATAAGCGATTCTCGACCTTCCCTCGCTCTCTGGTCCAATATGTGACATCAGTGCGTTTTCTCTTACCCGCCTGAAACATTGTTTGACCGTAGAGCCACCTAGCGCCAGTCACATCAACTTCAGATTCTCTAGCAGAGCGACAGCTCCACACCCTAGCGGGTATTGGTCAACTCAAGAATAAGCGTAGAATATTTAACATGGCCATGTCGTGTCTTATAGTATTTATGTAGTCATTGGTAAAACTCACTTCTATTTATAATATTATTAATATGTGTCAGGTCATAGCCCTTTCAAGAAGCATCTTAACACCATGAGATAAGGAAAATTGAAATGGAGACTATGTAATCACCTAGAAACTGGATAACATATATTTCAAAAATGCCATGCATAGGACGTATAAGACAACTGATTTTCGATCCACATCCAACCCTTGCAGCAAGAAAACTAAGCTAGGAAAATCCTGACCCTAACCAAGGGGTAGACATAAGCTAGTTAGGAAAATCTAAGAACTGCACAAAAAATCTTATAGGTACAACCCACTTCTATTGATAATAATAATAGTAATTACTTTATTTCTGGGGATTCATGTCAAAATTTCGGTCACTTTAAACGATTTTTGTTTATATCTTATGTGTTATAACTTGCAACTCGATAAATTAGAAACAAATTTGCAGATTTCAATTATGCATGCAATGGTACCAACCCCACCTCAATAGAATAACAAATAATAAAGTTATTGTAAAAATGGATTATAAATCGTAGTTATTGTAAAAAGTAATTTTTCGTAACTTTCCAAGTAAATGTAATACACGAAAGCCGCGTCACCGACACGAGCGGAGCGAGTATGTACAAGTTAGAGGCGCACAAGGGCCGAGACACACGAGCGTAGGTAGGGGAGACTTTTATATACACATCTATGAGGCTCGTGAGGGCTTATCGGACATCAAGAAAGTTGTGATACACAATTACGAGGTTCACAAAATCTGTGTAACAACTGTTTTAAACAAACTTATCATACTGGATAAGACTCCTTAATGTTCCTAAACAATTTTACATTTTTACAAGATCAAAGAAACCAATTTTTGAGCATTACATTTAGAAGATCTGCTTGTATTACAATATACGATGGGACTGGGCAAGTACAGTGATGGCATCATCAACGTCTACGTATTTCTATACGAACAAGTAACGTTATCACTAAAATTTCGTTTTTTAACCCAGGTACTACGAAAGGGAAGCATCTGTTTTTGTTCACCCACGAAAACATTTTCTCGGTCTTTGGGGGTTTTTTTTTTTTTTTTTTTTTTTTTTTTTTTTAAATTTGCGTTAATAGGCCTTGATAACGAGAGTTGATTTATTCTCTCGAAACGTTGTTTTTTTATATACAAACGTCTGATTAAACCAAATTATATAATACTGTACATCTCACAACAAACCCGAAAAAAGAACCTTAACTGTCCTTCTTTTTCGATTTTATTATATCTGTTAGTTTGGAAGTTTGTACTTGTGTGTGTCCTCTATACACTCGGACATAAGGACCTCTTGTAACGTATTATACTACTATATTACCAAGCTTAGATAACCACAAACAAGAATCATTATAGCAAGTACCATCATAACCACAATTCCACGTTATAACAATAATCCTATCTCTTACCTCAAGTATTCTACATTCATATTGCCAAGCTTAATCTATATCGATTCCACACTTCTATTTGACTAGTTGATGTTTCAACACCGTCGTTCTCTGTAAGGTTCTGTTAAACCTGCCTTGGGTTTTATGTTTTCTAAAATTTAGGTGCTTATTGCACACAACTTCGTGTTGTTAATTTGTTATGAAGTGTTTGTTCTAAAATAATGTTTTTTTCGTCGTATTGCTTCAAAAACAGCTGTTTTAAATACATCCATTGAGATGCTAAAGTTGTTCTTTTTAGTCCTAGGACCTAAACACATCAGCTGAGATCGAGGTCATCAGCTGTTACGGATTAATTAACGATTGTAAAGAATCTATAAAAACAACCGATACTCTCGATTGTAAATAACAGATAAAACAGCTGTTACCATCGATTTTATAAATAAGTACCACTAACACAAACCAAATACCTGCAAACTTGTGTAACTTGTCCAAACTTTTGATGGTAAATAGGTTATAACATTTTAGTTTGTGTGAAACTCTGTTCTTATATTATTGGCAGTAGGCCCTATAACGAAAAATATAGTTTATCACTTGGACCAAAAGAATCTTTTCTACCTTCGCTCGTTTTCCTTGATCTCGTTAAACTCGAGCTTATATCGAAACAAGTTAATTCTCTAAAATTAAAGTAAAATTATTAAATGAAATCATCGGTTGTTGAAAGCCAACTCGTTCTTCTCGATGGAAGAGTTCTTTAAGGCCAATTTAAACTTTATTGTTGAATATATTCCGCCTCTTTATATTTTTATTTTCTATTTCAATGTTGGAATTTTTCAAGAGACGACTAAAACAAGAATGTAGTGATTGAAAAAAAAAGTGTAATTTTTTAATACTTTACTTCTAATAATAGATTAAGCAATTATTTAATCGATCGCTTGATTTCTTTTTAAGGTCCGTACGTAAAACCTGGAAGCCTTATAATTTCACGCGCATGTCTCTCAGTCTGTCTGTAAATCGCAACCAGTCTACACAGACAAGACGATAATCCTATTTATTTCAAATCTTGTATTTATATTAGTTTTAAAGTCCCACATATAGGAAAAATATATAGTGGTATCAAAAAATGACCTTGGGGAAGTTATGAAGCAAAAACACACAAATATGTATATTTATTTGACGAAAAAATAATCATGTTGGTGCTAAGCAAAATTTAAAGTGTCAGATATCATGTCCCACCTCTCTACTTGTGAAATACAATACCTACAAATTTGAAAAAAAAAATCGTATTTGAAAATCTATTTCTGCGCGAAATCATATGTTATAGTTTTTTGTATTACAAATAAAACCTAATTTAACCACACAATGAAAAACACGTAGCGTATAAGTTTTATCAGTTTTTGTGAGATTTGAGACAAATATTTCAATAGCAAAAAGATGGATTGCATTTTCATTGATTTCTCATTATTAGGGTCCTAAAGTACCCAAGCACCTTTATAAATACACGTGCGTATCTGTCTGTACAATTTAATACTGCCGATTAAAAGAGTTCGAGTTTATGAAAATAACTGTCCCTATAGTCGTGTGGTTTCAACACGCTCTTGATCGTTTTCTTGTTTAATGGCAAAATACTACTCTGTCATCATAGTCTTATAAAGAGAGGAAGAAAACAACACAAAACAACGACAATTAGTCTTCAAATACTCGCGTTAGGGTCGGAAGAGAACAAGAGTTGATCAAGAGAGGGCTGGTGGGGAAGGTGTAAAGAAAGGGATCTAACCCAAGATTACTTGGGAAAAGTATAGATTCCGCCAGAGACCTCGGGATTGCCACGTACGTACTGGCTATAAGTTGTCCTCTGAGGTACTGTATATCATTTACTTGATAATTAGTGATATTATTTCTAGTAACTCAACTAAAAAATAACTGCAAATACTTTCCCACGCGTTCATTTCCTAAAGCAAATAAAAACGAATCAAAACTAATCGTAACTAAAAACATATATTTGTTAGTTGTCAATCTAATATGAAAATTTAAAATAGACGCCGTCTTTGAAAAAAAATATTTATTTTCATTTTTGGTTTTCCAATCGACATTTTTAGATTGTTTGAGTCGTTGGGGGCTGTAATGGAGCAACATAATTTCCGAAACAGTAAAATTTTGCCCAAATATTGTACCTAATTCGGTCAAAATCAATTCATTGGAGCTGTAAAACCAATCGGTAAGGTTGACGACCAGCAATATCATTACAAGAACCTCCTCATCAGTTCCCATCAACTGGGATTTTATCTTATAAAACTCAACATTGATTTTACCCGTCGCATGACATACGTACAAAATAAAATTCCCTAATTAGGGTCTTCAATCAATTACCGAACATATTTTAAACATTATCCTATAAGAAAAACATTTACGTTGTTATCTCACAACATACCTACCTCCGTGCTTGTATCAATGCGCGGTCTTCTAATGATGCAGCTCCTTGTAACATAATATGAAATGTGACATGCGCAGTAGTGCAGTATAATAAATATCCCTTGCCGCGCCAATTAGTGCCAGCTTCTCTAATACATTAGACATGTACTTGATTGCAAGGTTTAAATCAATATATCATGTTGCTGTGGAGGTTGGAAAGAATGCTAATATGTAGACATCGGCTTGTTTACTGTGACTGTGTGTGTCCCATACAAGTACCTAGCGTCATCTGAGGGTGGGGGGGATGGACCCACATAAGGAATACGTACAATTTAAAAAAAAAACTTTTGTTTATTGTGTGCGATAGGGTAGATTACTATCTTATAAAAGTTGGAGATGGAGGGTTTCTCTATGGTCCATGTAGATGCTGCACAGAGCACCCGTGATTTTTTCTCTTTTGATTTTTAAAGACCAGAAACTGATTTGACTTTGTCACCTCATACAAAAAGGAAGAAAGGACATAAAATAAACAACCCTAATTTTCCTATACTCTAATAGCGTCATAATCGGAAAAGAACAAGTTTTGATCAAAAGTGACCTGATTGGAAAGTTGAAAGAGAGGGATCTAACCCAAGAAGACATGAGAAAGTTATAGATCCAGTTAGTTTCTACAGATTACCAGACCCATACTCACTTTAGTTAGCCCGTGGGGGTGGGCGCGTTAAAATAAACAATGTTTCCAAAAACTGATAGTTTTAACGTCACTACATTCTGTCCTGTATAGATTGTCTCTACAAAAATTCTCTTATTGGTCGTAAAGTATAATAATCTAATGATTTTAATTTCGTTCGAGAGTGGGTTTACGTCATGGAGGGTAGTGGGAGATATGCAGCGGTGAGGAGGGAGGGATAGCGTTTGCGAGTGAACACTGTAGATGGCGACATCGCGCCGTGTTTGGGCAGTGTAACATTGGATTCCGAAAAGATAGGATGTATATATTAATGTAGACAATGACGTGATCCAAAATATTAGCAATCATAACAAATAAAATAATGTTCGTAAAGTTGTAAACCTACAATTGTGCCAATTTGAAAAAAAATAAAATAAAAAAAATTAGCCCGTCTTTAAACAGTTGTTATGCATTTCTTTTTACTTTAAAAAAAAATGAACCTGCCTATACTAGAACCAGAACTATGAAATGTGCACTAAAGTTTCATGTTTATAAATCTATGATATCCATACTAGTAGCCTGTTAAAAGTTTAAAACTATTAGCCTAAGGTTAAGGTCGAAACTAGTAGCTCTAGAAAAAGTTTGAAAGCAGTAGACTAGGGGTTAATAATGAAACTAGTACCTTATGGAACAGTTTCAAACAAGTAGCCTATGGAACAGTTCGAAACTAGTAGCCTAAAAATTTGTTTTAAATTAGTATCCTTAAGTAAAGTTTCAAAGTAGTATAGAAAATTTTTAAACCAGTAGCCTATGGAAAAATTCGAAACTAGTGGTCTATGGAAATGTTCGAAACTAATAATATAAGGAAAAAATTTGATATTAGTAGACTAGGGGTTAATAATGAAACTAGTACCTTATGGAACAGTTTCAAACAAGTAGCCTATGGAAAGTTTCGAATTTCGAGGACTAAAATTAATGTGTGCCCCTAGGAAAAAATAGTAGCCTATTGGAAAGATCGAAACTAGTAAGTAAGGGTTAAATTTGAAACTAGTAGCGTTAAACTAGTAGTATTTATATATATATATATATATATATATATATATAAATATATTATAAATTAACGGTGGGTGATTGGGATGGTCCACTATAAATTAACGGTGGTTGATTGGGAGGGTCCACTATAAATTAACGGTGGTTGATTGGGAGGGTCCACTATAAATTAACTGTGGTTGATTGGGAGAGTCCACTATAAATTAACGGTGGTTGATTGGGAGAGTCCACTATAAATTAACGGTGGTTGATTGGGAGAGTCCACTATAACTTAACGGTGGTTGATTGGGAGAGTCCACTATAAATTAACGGTGGTTGATTGGGAGAGTCCACTATAAATTAACGGTGGTTGATTGGGAGAGTCCACTATGACTTAACGGTGGTTGATTGGGAGGGTCCACTATAAATTAACGGTGGTTGATTGGGAGGGTCCACTGTAAATTAACGGTGATTGATTGGGAGAGTCCACTATGACTTAACGGTGGTTGATTGGGAGGGTCCACTATAAATTAACGGTGGTTGATTGTTAGAGTCAACTATAAATTAACGGTGGTTGATTGGGAGGGTCCACTATAAATTAACGGTGGTTGATTGTTAGAGTCAACTATAAATTAACGGTGGTTGATTGGGAGAGTCCACTATGACTTAACGGTGGTTGATTGGGAGGGTCCACTATAAATTAACGGTGGTTGATTGTTAGAGTCCACTATAAATTAACGGTGGTTGATTGGGAGGGTCCACTATAAATTAACGGTGGTTGATTGTTAGAGTCAACTATAAATTAACGGTGGTTGATTGGGAGAGTCCACTATGACTTAACGGTGGTTGATTGGGAGGGTCCACTATAAATTAACGGTGGTTGATTGGGAGGGTCCACTGTAAATTAACGGTGGTTGATTGGGAGAGTCCACTATAAATTAACGGTGGTTGATTGGGAGAGTCCACTATAAATTAACGGTGGTTGATTGGGAGAGTCCACTATAACTTAACGGTGGTTGATTGGGAGAGTCCACTATAAATTAACGGTGGTTGATTGGGAGAGTCCACTATGACTTAACGGTGGTTGATTGGGAGAGTCCACTATAAATTAACGGTGGTTGATTGGGAGAGTCCACTATAACTTAACGGTGGTTGATTGGGAGAGTCCACTATAAATTAACGGTGGTTGATTGGGAGAGTCCACTATAACTTAACGGTGGTTGATTGGGAGAGTCCACTATAAATTAACGGTGGTTGATTGGGAGAGTCCACTATAAATTAACGGTGGTTGATTGGGAGAGTGCACTATGACTTAACGGTGGTTGATTGGGAGAGTCCACTATAAATTAATTGTGGTTGATTGGGAGAGTCCACTATAAATTAACGGTGGTTGATTGGGAGAGTCCACTATAACTTAACGGTGGTTGATTGGGAGAGTCCACTATAAATTAACGGTGGTTGATTGGGAGAGTGCACTATAACTTAACGGTGGTTGATTGGGAGAGTCCACTATAACTTAACGGTGGTTGATTGGGAGAGTCCACTATAAATTAACGGTGGTTGATTGGGAGAGTGCACTATGACTTAACGGTGGTTGATTGGGAGAGTCCACTATAAATTAATTGTGGTTGATTGGGAGAGTCCACTATAAATTAACGGTGGTTGATTGGGAGAGTCCACTATAACTTAACGGTGGTTGATTGGGAGAGTCCACTATAAATTAACGGTGGTTGATTGGGAGGGTCCACTATAAATTAACGGTGGTTGATTGGGAGAGTCCACTATAAATTAATTGTGGTTGATTGGGAGAGTCCACTATAAATTAACGGTGGTTGATTGGGAGAGTCCACTATAACTTAACGGTGGTTGATTGGGAGAGTCCACTATAAATTAACGGTGGTTGATTGGGAGGGTCCACTATAAATTAACGGTGGTTGATTGGGAGGGTCCACTATAAATTAACGGTGGGTGGCTGTAGAGTAAGTTGGTTAAAAATTAATTGCACAAAAACACCTATTCACAAGTTTTAACATAGAATATTTGTAAAAAATGCCCTTATCGGTGAAAATTTACTTTTTTTAAAGAAATTATTTCATCATTTGATGTAGCATAGATTGATAAATTCCTACATGACAAATTGTAAACAACTTGATATCTATTTCTTACTATATAAATACTATGGCTTCAGTATATTTTCGTTTGTATATAAATTTAATGTTGTTATCAAAAAACCCTTCCCATAAATTGTCAAAGTAAATGCGTCTAATTTGTTGAGCTGTCACCGTCATATTGCGTGATATCTAATTATGATACGTCATTGGTATTAAGTGAGGGAATTGTTTATAGATTAGAAGATAACTAAGGACGGAATTGGCTAATCATAACACGCAAACACGTGTGCGCTTTCACAACAGCTGGAAAGTCCCTGCAAAGTTAAACGATTCCGTTTGATTAAGAGTGATGTTGATTTGTATTGTTTGCTGGAGACAATTTAGTATTTTCGGAAAAGATAATAGAATGATTGGTAAGTGTAAACTAACACCTTTGGGGTTTTTTGCTTTTATATCGCTTAGCCTATGTAGTATTTTTGAAAACAATCTTGTTACATACTCATTTATAAGTCGTGTAGAGAAAGTTATTTGATGGGTTCTAAAACCCATCAAATATTTCCGTTTTGAGATGCTGTGAGTCCAAAAATTACGTTTTATGAATTATATATTACAGCCCAATCGAGGAACCGATTTTAATCAAATTTTGTATGTGGGGATATCTTTTAATGATAGAGGTCAAAGCACATTTTCATTTTTTGTGTTAATTGTTTATATTTGCAGTTTTACACACGAGTACGGGTCGGTATCTTCACATCAGTTAAATTTGAACGAAATCGGTAGAGCCGATTTTGAGAAATGACGTTTTCATTTCTGTTAATGATGTTTTGGTTCTTAACGATAACTCAAAAGTTTAAAATTTTGAAGAAATGGCGACCAGTATGTTTTATTTGGTTACTTAGGAGTTACATTTCAGTCAAATATGAATAAAATCTGTAGAGCTGATTTGAAAAAAAAAAATCTATATTTTGTAGTTTATCTTGTGACACGTATCACTTTTAATTTGATTCCAACCTTTACTTATGATACTGCTATTCCGGTTATGAATGATGAAACCAAAAACAAATTACAAAAACAGTCAATCAAATATGAACTCAAAAAAGGCGTATAAAGCTAAACGAAACAAAGTCAACACATGTGAAGTTCACTAATACGAAAGATAACTATTTACCAATAACCAATAATTATCAGATACCGTCTCATGCGGATAGTGCAAAAATCTAAGTTTAGGCGCCAAGTTATGCTGGAGAGAACATGTCAAAAAGTAACGTGGGCAGCTAGGAAGCAATATACGAAAATATTGGCTAATGCAAGGCAATCCAAGTTGTCAATGGATGTACGGTATTCCGCTTTGGGGCTGTACCAAGAGATCAAATATAAAGATTATTCAGTCGTTTTAAAACAAGATACTGAGAGTAGAGGTAAATGCTTCAATAACAACATCCATCAGGGTTTGAAAGTGGAAACTGTTGAGTCCTAAATACTTAAACACGCAAAGAAGCATGAACTGCGACTCCACCAACACCAGATTGTAGAAGTGTCAACTTCTTGACAACTAAGGACTTGTAAGGCGAATCTGGGGGGTCTTAACAGTGCTGAGTTTTATTGCAGTGCTGTGGAATCCATTGTCACTGAGCAATGTCCATTCACACCGTCATCTTCTCTTCAGAATATAAACTGCTAGCAATATGACTAGTTGTAGTGTGAAAAGTATAATATAAATATTTTTTTAAAGTATCATTTTATTAAAATCAGTTTACTTGTTTGAGTTGTTGAGCACTGCATAGACGATTGCCAACTGACAAAAATCATTACAAAGACGATAAAATAGTCTAGATTAAAATTATTACTTAAAAATTCAATTTTTTCAGATTACGTGCCAATTTTTAAAAAAACTTACTTTCCCACTGTCTGAACAGCTGAACACTAATTTGAATATGTGATAGTATACAATTTTTGTAGGTATATTATAAAGCATGATATCAAAATTTGGACACATTATCTAACTCCATTCAAAATTATATATTTAAAAAAAATCAATACATACTAGGGAAACAAAATATTTCTAGATGTATGGTATTTGCAATTTTTTCTTTATTTACACCATCTTATCTTTTATATACCTCTCTTACCTCTGAAATACCACACTGAATATATAATTTTAATTAAAGCAATTCATCCCTACAAAGGAAAAGCCTTCGCGTGGGAACATCTTCAACAAATCCCCACTAAGTTCCTTCACTCTGTAGCAATCTACTAAAATATGGTGTTATATTTTAGATAGCAAGCTACAACCTACTGTAAATTTCACTAAATACGGTTGAGTAGTTATTGAGACAGGCATACGCTCTTCAAATTACTTCTTGTAATCATTCTATTTATCGTTATTTCCCAGAAGTATGATTTTATGAAACTTTTCTCCCTATCGCATGCATTTAAATATTTCTTCTCAGTAATCGAAAGATTTCTGAAACACAATGCCATGTTAAAATGTATACCATCATTATCAATGCTTTTTGTTTCATACTCGTATTATTCACTTATCTCTTCCTTCGACAGATTGTCCAAGCTTATTTCTTCCAGAAGCAGCTCAAATCAGACTTCTGGTTAGGTTAGGTTAGGTTAGGTTAGGTTAGGTTAGGTTAGGTTAGGTTAGGTTAGGTTAGGTTAGGTTAGGTTAGGTTAGGTTAGGTTAGGGTAGGTTAGGTTAAGTTAGGTTAGGTTAGGTTAGGTAAGGTAAGGTAAGGTAAGGTTAGGTTATTTTAAGTTTGAATTACGACCTAGTTACCTTTTTTTGATTCACTCATATTTTTAATTATATTCTTCTAGAAGCAGCTCTAATCAGACTTCTGGTAATATTTTAGATATTACGAAGGGTAATTCAATATCTACAGTCTGGCCAGTCTCCGATGGCATGTATCTGATCAGTAGACCCTTCTGGTACACGCCATCCGAGACTTGCCAGACTACAAAAGTGGTCGACGCATCCATTCTCATGCATAGCAATTCTGTTTAAGGTGTAGTAAACGCAACACAGGGGAATGGTTTAAGACTGGTAGTCTGCATAAAAATATTTCTCATTTTCTCATGCCGCTTCTACACGCTTTTCAAATTCTCACATATGTGAGAATATATGTGATATATATATATGTGTGTCACATAAAGTTATGTGATGTATCGAGTGTTTTGCTGATATATCCCTTTTGAGATCCCCCGACTCCAAAGAGTGATTTGTTTTTAAGGTGTCTGATGTTTGTCGGTTTTAGCGCTCTACAGTCCCAACGCAAGGACAAATTTGGTGTATTTTAAACATTTCTCAGAAGGTTTTTCTCTCTATATATCGTATTTTTGTGGTAGCAGGTGCGTTATAAAACACATTGCTACGATTTTCTCAAAATCGGCTTCAACAGTTTTGTTCAAATTTTGCTAAATGGAAGACGCTAAGGACCAAAATAAAAATTCGTCACAATTTCTTCAAAAAAGGCGGTTCATGAATTATCGGGAAAAACAATAAATTGCTAACCAAATTCGTCCACCATTTTGTTTTCCCAAACTCCACAACGTCACTGTATATATTGAGGCTTCTTTTAAATCGATTATGTCATACTTTTTTGAAAATTACAAATTTGAAACTGACTTTATTATCACCTTTACACCAAAATCTTTTCTAATCTCAAGAAACACAATCAGCTGATTAGAGATTTTAACTCTTCAAAGATACAATAAATCATAAAGGAAAGTTAATTTCACTATGAACATTCTGTACAGAAGCTTGGTGTGCACAGCGCGCAGGATACCCCTACTGACTAATAAGTATTGAATAGAGAGAGTGATTAGTCGTTGCGATTATTAATTTGGCGATTCAATGTTGGCATCACTGAATGAAAACTCATTACACAACGCATTATAAGTGTAGCTTGTTATGCGGTCTTTGCGTAACTCTGTAGCTCAAGTAATTGGTACGCGGTACTATGTTATCAAATTATTTATAGTTTCATCAAAATTGGAACATGAGAGATAACACTAACACATTTTTATCACGATCTACTTTAGCAGTTTTAATAGTTTTTTTTTGTAAATGTAGCCTTCTAAATAAAACTGATTTAGAAAATAAATTTTTATTGGTTATCACCTCCCCCTCGCCTAAAAATTTGTCCTTAAATGAATCTCTTTAAATAAAACTTAATAAATAAACTCCCTCCCTCTAAAAATAATTCAGAAAAGATGTCCTTAAATGTAGGCTACACACTGGTCGTCACCCTCCCCCATCCAAAGAAAAAAGATAAACTTCATCAAATATATCTATTTTAAAAAAAATATTGGTCCCAACCTCTCCCCTCCTCTCTCTCTCTCTCTCTCTCTCTCTCTCTCTCTCTCTCTCTCTCTCTCTCTCTCTCTCTCTCTCTCTCTCTCTCTCTCTCTCTCTCTCTCTCTCTCTCTCTCTCTCTCTCTCTCTCTCTCTCTCTCTCTCTCTCTCTCTCTCTCTCTCTCTCCATAATAATGGTTCCAAAATGAGTCTTAATGTATCCCTTTATTCTAAACGTATAGTTTGTCCCTCCCTAAAAAACAGAACATTTGTCCTTACTTGTTTTCCTTTAAATACAATTTATTGGTTGCCACATTTCCCCCACCCCTCCTTAAAAAAAACAGAAAATTTTTATCTTAAATGAAACCCTTTAAACAAAACATATAATCTTGTTGATTACCAGTTTGGGTAAATGTGGAGATTACTTCACATTTCGTTTAACACTTTGCCTGAAAAGCCGCAGGAATTTTACAAAATCCTTAAGCATTATACACAATTACTAGGCAAAGTGAATAAAGATGTAACAAAATTATTTTATTTCATACTTTGCTAAAAATGCTTAGACAGTGTATAGAATACCTAGGTATTCCTTACATTACATGAATTTTATACATTGTCGGTATATATATATATATATATATATATATATATATATATATATATATATATATATATATATCAGTGACTACTTGACGCCAATCAAGTAGTGATATAAACAATTACGAGGTTTATTCCAACCTGTGTAACAACCGATGGGCTTGGGTAAGTACCATAATGGGTCACTAACTTCTTTTTATTTGTACATCATATTATAATATTTGGTTTTGTTTCATGTAAAATATGTATATTTATAACAGTTATTCATAAAATTAGACGCCTATGCCACAGAATTTGATTTTTAATTAAATTTAATGTTGTTTTGTTTATTAAAAACATTTAAGTGCGTGTTATTTCAGCTCGCTGTGCTTACAAGTCGCTTGTAGTTACTTCTAAAAGCGGTCAGCAAACACAGAGTAGATCTGCTGTAGGCAGTTGTCAAGCTATTCGATCCACAGATAAGATTCACGCCACAGATTAACCAATGTTTATTAACCCATTTAATATAATCAATCCTTAAAAAGGACATTCTTATAGACCTGCCTTTCACGTAGAATGCAATGTCTGAAAGCTGTACACGAATTTCTGTCTATCTGTCTTTGCTTGCCAGAAAGAGTGGGATTTGGATTTAAATTCCCAGGCGAGTCGTGAACATTTAATGGAGCGTAATTAGAGATTGTAACTTGTAGTGATTGGTTGCACCAAGATCGGTTATAATTAGTTAATCGCGGTTTAAATTTACGTATTAACTTTGGATGTTGAATTGAGCATTTTCTATTATTTTCGTCAATGTAGTCGGCTTAACGCTGATTTGGTGTTACTAAATTTATTTTACTGTTTACATGTAACAACCACGTTTGACGAACTCGATCTTTATATTGATGTAAATCTCCAAGCTGCTCACATATGCCTCCTAGTTTGTTGAACTCCTTTTTTATTAGTCTTGGGATAGATTTTTCTCTCGTCAATGTTATCAAGTCTTTTTTGACCAACTCTTGTTCTTTTCTGACCCTTTCGCTAAAGTATTCAAAGACTAGGAGTCTTTATTTATTGTTCCTTTATTCTTTTTTTTTTATAAAGTAATTATGACCGAAAAGATTTTCGCTTTTCAACAAGAAAGAAAAATGAGAAATTGATTAGAAACATACGCAAAATTGTTGGTATAATTAATTTTAATATTTGTGTGTTGAAAAACTAATACTCGACGTTTCGAAATTAAGAATCAACTCTCGTTATCAGCTGTTATACGTGTTACGAATGCCGGTACGTTCGTACACGCAAGAACACGAATAAAGTCTGGTACTTAATTTCGCGTATTTCCCCGTTAGTCCAAGTTTCCTGACATTAACTTTTCTAATTGTCATCGTAGAGTAACATTACATGTAGAATTGATTGAAGTCTGAAATGTTTTATCTAATTTAGTATCCTATAAGTTAGATAACACACGAGATTTGGTAAAAGATTGTAATAGCTGCCATTTTTAACAGTTTAATTTTGAATTAGATTTTTCTGAATTTCAGTAAGTTTCTAAAGCAATAGTCATTTACTAAAAAACTTTTTTCATACCTTAATGTTTGTGGCGCTGTCTTGCTTACATTTGGCTGACAACGACGATGGACGGACAGAAAATCACTTTTTGGTTTCCTAAGGCCATGAACCTTGAAGATTAGATAGAAAACAGAGGCCGATATTTTTTAAGATTACCAAACTTTACCTATATTTTGCTACTGGGTAAAAAAAAAGAAGGCAGAACTCTAGTCGAGGAACTCAAAGATCAATAAAACAACGTTGTTTAAAGGTTCTTGCTGTTAACGTGTTCTTAAGGTCTTCCAAGGATATTATTAATCCACAAAAATAAAAATAAAACAAAAATAAGTAACCGTGAAATAATAACGAAAATTATAATGTTTATGTTAAAACAACATTATCAGGATGACTGTAATCACCATTAGACTGTATGCTAATAACTAGTGTTTTAATAACCGGAAGAAAGCACTAAAACCAACATTTACACACAGCACAACGTAAATCAACGTCAGCAGGTGTGAGAAATAGATAACGTACAGGGTGTTTTGTATAATTTAAAAAAATTAACAGGTCAACGGCTCAATTCAACTGACCAATCACCGCCCGGAAGCCGACAACAATAGTGCTGTGAGGAATTTCTTAATAACATCGTCTTCACTCACGTCATTCTTCTCCTTCTTCCTTTGACAATATACTGAATATTCGACGGAAATGAAATTTGCGATGAGGTATCATATTGTATCGTTTGGATTTACGCAGCCAGGAATAATATTAATGTATGAGTTTGAATAATCGCAACCGGATGTTGTATTTTTTTTTTAATAAACACTGTACAAATTGTACAAACTTTTTTACACGAAACTCATTACAGTTTTCCAGAAGCGTATTTCGTTATATTAGGGATTTTGCACACGGGTTTGAGACAATCTTAAAAAATTTCAACAAAATCGGTGGAGAGAATTTTTAGAAAATACGTCTCTTGTAACAGCGTCTCGATTAAAAATTTTTACTATAATCTTAATGTATTTTACTTTTCTAGCTTTCAATTATTATTCCTTTTGTGGTTGTATTTTGTAAGGAATTAAGAAAAATTTAAGACTTATGGGTGTGAATTTATGTATAGTAAATTATATATGTGACTTTAGAAGAATGAATGTAATTAATTTGTGTGTATATGTTTTATGGTTGTATTAGTAATGTTTTACTTCTATTTATGCTTCTTATAAATGGGTATGGAAGCATCATATTAGGTACGGAATATTGAGTTATTTTATTTTTTATTAGCAGAAGATTAAAAAAAATGTTAGCAATAAAAAAACATGTATTTTGATTTCACCTTATAACCATAGTATATATAATTTTCATTGTACCAGTCGGTTGCTTCTTTATTGGTTTTGTCTTGTATTTTCTTCTTTTCTTTTCGTTCGTCAGGGTTCTTTAATTTGTAAAGTATATTCAAGATACTATCCCAAACATGATTGTGGCATCGATGTGGTCAATTGTTCCCTGTAACAATAACTTTTGTTACGTTTTTAATCGTTATTTTGTTTTTGTAAGCATTGTAAGTAAACCTTGTAAGCAACAATAAATTTCATGTTCATATAACCCGGATACCAAATTTAATTAAAACCGGTTCACTCGTTTAATTTGTAGGACGTTAAAAAGACGATAGAGAGACATCAATGAAAAAAAATACTTTTTTGTATTCAGGTGCTCTCAAAACGTAAATATCCACAAAAATACTGACGTTGATTTTTGACTCGTCAAATCACTTTCTATTTGTGATATCTATACAAAGTCAGAAGTTTAAACCGTTATGCAACTTTAAAGTTGTTCTTAATTCTAGAGTTTATAGAAAAAAAATATGGACACAATTTGATTTACTGCTATTTCCCTAAACACTTTGAAGAAGATAAACAAATCGCTGAAAGCTGACAGTCTGGTCGTTTAATTTAATCTTAGGTTAACCGGGTTCAGATATATAAATAAAATTGATTACGTCCATCTGTCAGCTCTATAGAGATATTACGGAACTGTTTAACACTAATCTGTAGTGAAAGTCTCTCTGGCATTTCACCAGCGTTAAAGTTTACCGTATTAGGGATCTGAGTTACACGCTAGCGGGTATACACAGATTATGTGACGTAAGCACCTTGCATGGATTGACGGATAGGTTTAGTTTTAGGTCTTGAAATACCCCGTAAACGTTAGGTAAGTAGGTTAATTTGCCTCTTATAAAAAAAGGAGGCGTGCACGCATCTCCGGCGTGACTTAAACTCATTTATAAATTGCTGATTACGATTTCGTCCTCTCAAATTGAACGTTTTATTACTAACTGTTACATCCTACTGAGGTCATCTCAGTCTTACATGACCTTGCAACTCCTCTTTTTCTATTTTACCTGTCCAGAGAAATCACTGTAGATGGATTTTACAGACGGTTTTTTCTTGTTAATACTGATACAGTAATGGAAATAGCAACTGAATTATAATCAACTCTGTTAACTTTCACATACACCAACAATCGTCTATTTATAATGGGCCTTCACTCCTTCTTATCACAGGTTGGGAAGAATTTTTTCGCGGAACAAAATTTGAACATAGGTGAGGTTCAAATTCATTGTTGCTTTTCATTAGCCCGGTCAAATTTGGAAATATTCAGTAGCGAGTGAAGTAACAATCATCTAAACATTACCTGTACAAAATAATTTTACTCTTGAATGTTTATAAAGATAATAAAACACAATTTTTTATTTTGTACTATCCACTTTTTATTAGGCTAGACTAATAAAAAGTGGATAGTACAAAATAAAAAATTGTGTTTTATTATCTTTAAACATGGAATTCCACCAAGAACCATCGGTCTCAACAGTAATGAAAATTGAATGTTTATGATTGTTATAAACTTTGTTTAAGTATTAAATAGTAAAACTAAATATTCGGGTTAGGTTTTTCACGTCGAAAATGCGTATATAGGCCCTAGCTGTAAAAAAATAATAATAAAAAGAAATTAAATAGTTTTCAATAAAATCTGACAAAATTCAGGAAGACAATATAAAATCAATGTACAAATCAAGTCTGCTTATCTATCGTCTACTTGTCTATCGTCTACTAGTCTATCGTCTGCTTGTCTATCGTCTACTTGTCTATCGTCTGCTTGTCTATCGTCTGCTTGTCTATCGTCTGCTTGTCTATCGTCTGCTTGTCTATCGTCTGCTTGTCTATCGTCTGCTTGTCTATCGTCTGCTTGTCTATCGTCTGCTTGTCTATCGTCTGCTTGTCTATCGTTAGCTTGTTTATCGTCTGCTTGTCTATCGTCTGCTTGTCTATCGTCTGCTTGTCTATCGTCTGCTTGTCTATCGTCTGCTTGTCTATCGTCTGCTTGTTTATCGTCTGCTTGTCTATCGTCTGCTTGTCTATCGTCTGCTTGTTTATCGTCTGCTTGTCTATCGTCTGCTTGTCTATCGTCTGCTTGTCTATCGTCTGCTTGTCTATCGTCTGCTTGTTTATCGTCTGTTGTCTATCGTCTGCTTGTCTATTGTCTGTTTGTCTATCGTCTGCTTATCTATCGTCTGCTTGTCTATCACCTCCTTGTTTATCGTCTGCTTGTCAATCGTCTGCTTGTCTATCGTCTGCTTGTCTATCGTCTGTTTGTCTATCGTCTGCTTATCTATCGTCTGCTTGTTTATCGTCTGCTTGTCTATCGTCTGCTTGTCTATCGTCTGCTTGTTTATCGTCTGCTTGTCTATCGTCTGCTTGTCTATCGTCTGCTTGTCTATCGTCTGCTTGTCTATCGTCTGCTTGTTTATCGTCTGCTTGTCTATCGTCTGCTTGTCTACCGTCTGCTTGTCTATCGTCTGCTTGTCTATCGTCTGCTTGTCTATCGTCTGCTTGTCTATCGTCTGCTTGTCTATCGTCTGCTTGTTTATCGTCTGCTTGTCTATCGTCTGCTTGTCTATCGTCTGCTTGTTTATCGTCTGCTTGTCTATCGTCTGCTTGTCTATCGTCTGCTTGTCTATCGTCTGCTTGTCTATCGTCTGCTTGTCTATCGTCTGCTTATCTATCGGCTGCTTGTCTATCATCTGCTTATCTATCGTATGCTTGTCTATCGGCTGTTTGTTTATCGGCTGCTTGTCAATCGTCTGCTTGTCTATCGTCTGCTTGTCAATCGTCTGCTTGTCTATCGTCTGCTTGTCTATCGTCTGCTTTTGTATCGTCTGCTTGTATATCGTCTGCTTGTATATCGTCTGCTTGTATATGTCTGCTTGTATATCGTCTGCTTGTCTATCGTCTGTTTGTCTATCGTCTGCTTGTTTATCGTCTGCTTGTCTATCGTCTGCTTGTCTATCGTCTGCTTGTTTATCGTCTACTTGTCTATCGGCTGCTTGTTTATCGTCTACTTGTCTATCGTCTGCTTATTTATCGTCTGCTTGTTTATCGTCTGCTTGTTTATCGTCTGCTTGTTTATCGTCTGATTGTTTATCGTCTGCTTGTTTATCGTCTGCTTGTTTATCGTCTACTTGTCTATCGTCTGCTTGTTTATCGTCTACTTGTCTATCGTCTGCTTGTTTATCGTCTGCTTGTCTATCGTCTGCTTGTTTATCGTCTACTTGTCTATCGGCTGCTTGTTTATCGTCTACTTGTCTATCGGCTGCTTGTCTATTGGTTGCTTGTCTATCGTCTACTTGTTTATCGTCTACTTGTCTATCGGCTGCTTGTTTATAGTCTGGTTATCTGTCGTCTGCTTGTTTATCGTCTGCTTATCTATCGTCTACTTGTCTATCGGCTGCTTGTATATTGGTTGCTTGTATATCGTCAGCTTGTCTATCGTCTCTTTGTCAATAGGTTACTTGTCTATCGTCTGTTTGTCTATCGTCTGCTTGTCTATCGTCTGTTTGTCTATCGTCTGCTTTTTTATCGTCTGCTTGTCTATCGTCAGCTTGTCTATCGTCTCTTTGTCTATAGGTTACTTGTCTATCGTCTGTTTGTCTATCGTCTGCTTGTCTATCGTCTGCTTGTCTATCGTCTGCTTGTCTATCTAGCGGCTGTGCTCAACAGCCCAAAAGGATGAATCACTTTTAATTAAATATTTTGTTAGTATATTTTTAGCATTATCGGGAATTTTTTATTTTTTTACAACAAATTGCTATTTAGATCTGTATTAAAACAAAGTACAATTTAATCAAAATCTACACCATCGATTTTGATGAAATTTTCCTCAAGTGTAGCCTCTAAGCACCAAGACAAAACGAAGTGGCCACCGTCAAAACAAAATGGGTAGTTCTAGAGTTATCGCTAAAACTCAAAAAATTGGCCATCGGGCTCTTATACAGATGTAATTTCTCAAAATTCCGTGACCGATTTAGTTCATAATTTCAATTAAATGTGACAATATATGACCCAAACTGGTGTGCAAAATTGCAAATATTTATTTTAATTTATCTCCTTGTAAGAAATGTTTATGAAGAAGTATAATAATATAACTACAATCAGTCCAACACTTTTCTTGCTCTCGTAATACTCGAGATGGTAAAGTAAATGTATTTATAAATGGAGATTCAATGCTATACATCAAAACAAAGCAACGTTTAGACGTTTAAAACCTGCGTGTTTTGATTTTTGTTTTTTTCGCTGTAGGGATAAGAGGCGAGGGTGTTGCACAATTCATATTTAAAAAACCGGTTGCCGCTTGCTGGAACATCAAGACGCGGTTAAAGTTCACACTCTAGCATCAGTTTCACCTGCCATTAAGTATTGCGCGTTGTTACGTTTACGTTTAGTGGAATTGAAAGTAATTCTGAAATCGGTTACAGTCAAATGAGCAACAATTCCTCTCTCTTTCAAATAGTAATTGTGGGGATGTATAATCAGTTTATCGCGTGTGAAATAGAATGGGGCGGCATCAGAGAAGTATAGAAGGCTATGTTAGGTTAGGTTAGGTAAGGTTAGGTAAGGTTAGGTTAGGTTAGGTTAGGTTAGGTTAGGTTAGGTTAGGTAAGGTAAGGTAAGGTAAGGTAAGGTAAGGTTGGGTTAGGTTAGGTTAGGTTAGGTTAGGTTAGTTAAGGTAAGGTTAGGTTAGTTTAGGTTAGTTTAGGTTAGGTTAGGTTAGGTTAGGTTAGGTTAGGTTAGGTTAGGTTAGGTAAGGTTAGGTTAGGTTAGGTTAAGTTAAGTTAGGTAAGGTTAGGTAATGTTCATCACTGAAGATGGATATTTTGTAGTTGAAACGTTTTTTTTTTTTTTTTTTTTTTTTTTTAAATTTATTATTAATTACAACTAGGCAGAGCCTATCAAGCAATATACATTTAACATTAAATAACACTGTTAGCCGGAATATCACCCATTGATGCACTCCTCTCATGTGTAATCATGTGTAATTTTCACTAATCAAAGTTCAAAAGGCTTCGTTCTCTTCAGCCGGCGAATCTCCCCAGAGCAGTTTAGTAAACAATTCATTTCATAATTTTCGTGTTGTTGAAGTCTGTGTTTGTGCTTCTCTGCATACCTTCTGATTTCCTCTGCGACGGTATTCATCTTAAGATCACGATGCAGACTATCATTGCGGATGAACCATGGTGCATCAACAATACTCCGTAGAACCTTATTCTGAAAAGTTTGTATAATCTGAACATTTGTCTTCGCTGTGCAACCCCACAACTGTAACCCATAGGTCCACACTGGTTTCAATATTTGCCTATAGAGAAGCAGTTTGTTGTGTAGATCTAATTGCGATTTTCTCCCAAGTAACCAGTACATTTTCCTAAATTGCATATTCAATTCTACCTTCTTTTTTTTAACATGCTCCTTCCAGTGTAGCTTGGCATCTAGTGTCATTCCCAAGTATTTAGCAGTATTAGCCGGAATTACTAAATGGGAATTTATTTTAATAGGAATTGGATTTATTTTTCTAGTTGTAAAATTAACAAAGGTTGACTTAGATTCATTTAATTTTAATCTCCATTTCTTTATCCAGATACTAACTCTATCGATCGCTCTTTGCAGTTTTTGTGTTGCCTCTTCCACATTGCTACCGGTCGCCAAGATTGCTGTGTCATCAGCAAAAGTCGCAGTAATTGTACCATTTTCTTGGGGAATATCGCTGGTGTACAAGAGATAGAGCAAAGGTCCAAGGACAGACACTTCCTTGTGGTACCCCCGCTGAAATGCTTTTCAATTCTGAGTACTCCCCTTTGTGCTTAACTCTGAAACATCTTTCTGATAGGTAAGATTCCAGAATCTGACAAATCGACTCTGGAAGATCGCGCTGCAGTTTAAAAATTAATCCCTCGTGCCAGACCTTGTCGAATGCTTTAGCAACATCTAAAAATATACTTGAGCAAATTTTGCGTTCCTCCAAGGCTTTTTCTATTACATGTGTGATTCTGTGTACTTGATCTATAGTTGAGTGTTTATCTCTAAACGTTGAATGAATAAACGTACTGTTTGTGTTGAAGTTTTATTGTATAAAGTAAGTCACAAGTTAACCTCAATATTTATTGCTACTTTAGTTATAAAGGTATTTTATTAAAATTTAGTATCCAAATTAACAATGATCGACTGTAAAACGATTATATCGATAAAATAAAGCAATTAAAGCTATTTTCAATTCTTACTAATGAACGAATCATTCTAACCTCACTTTCAACCGTACCTACAATAATTATGTAAATCTAACAAAGTAGAAAACCATCTCCATTTGCAAATCCCAAGGTCTAACAGCCAATCACAAAGTCTAATAACCAATCATCCTGTTTTAACAAATATGGCCGAAGCAAGGGATGCTCAGAGAGTTGAATATTAATATCAGATGATGTTCATTACAAGCAACACGCACATATCCTGAAGGATAACAGGAATAGTCACGTGATAGGGAGGTTAGAACTATTCCAATTAAGAAATTACTTTTAAGTGTAAATTTGTTTAACATAAAATATAAGGAATAAAAAAAAACACAAATTTTCAAAACAAACAGTTACAATGACTAAGCTGTCAATTTCAATTGATTATAAGTAAACAAGTTTATACATCTGAACTAAAAAGGCTGGACCAATTCTTCCTCCAGAGAGCAGCATTGAGGCAGTTTAGCCACGTCTCCATGATTAACCATTACAGTGTTACCACCCTCCAAGGGGTAACTTATAGTGAGTGCGAGTATGGGAATCCCAAGTTACTTTATTTAGCTAGATCTATAATTCACTTCCTTTTCGTAGTCTTGGGGTTAGATCCCTCTCCTTCCTGACGTTTCTATTGACAAATTCTTGTTTTCTTTCCACCTTGAGTCATTAGTATATTCGAGGCCTTTTTTTAAACGATGTTTTTCGTCTTTAAAACAGTAAATTAGACAATTCCTTTCTTAATCAGTTGAATGTTAATCGGATGGCGCAACGTAAATTGAACCACTCGAGGTTTGTCTACAAGTTTAAATTTTATTAAACTTTTATTGCCAACTTTGGGGTTAAAGTTGGCAATATTATTTTTAGTTTGAACAACGCCTCTTCAACCAGCGGAGTTGAGATGAACGTTTAAAATTTCTAACGGATTGACAATTTTATTTTACATGTTACGGGATATAACCTAACCTAACCTTACATGCTTATATAAACGTATGTGTAGATTGAGGTTAAACTTAAACATATACTACCTAAATTGCGCTCGGGGCGATTTCAGCATTTCTAGTCTTGCGAGGCGACCCTTCTTGATCCTCTTTAATGAGCGGGGCAGTTTCATCATTTCAAACGTACCTAAAATATCGGGGAAGTTTCATAGTCCCCAGAACGCAATGTTCAAAGCAGGAAACAAAATATCTCTTTCAAAATAAAATGTATGGGTCCGTACAACTTTTGAAAAAATGAAGTTAAATATAGGAAAACACGAGTGTTCTGTTTTGGTAAGCCATCTATATAACAACAGATGCTTATTGCAATTAAATACTTTTATCTTAAAAACGGAATTGGTCATAAACTACGTGAAATCCAGGACCACTTTAATTTCAGCCGAAAGGAATAAAGATAAATAGGAATCAAAATGCAATATTATATTTTTACCTTTTCACCCGTTTTAGGGTTGCTGAGTCCAAAAAGAGGTTTTTTTTGGAATGTCAGTCATCTGTGAAGTGTTCTGTAGCCCCAACATGTAGATCAATTTTAATCAAATTTGGTATGTGGGCATATTTTGGCCACATCTCAGAACTTTTCCATATTTCCGTAACTAAAAATCGGGTGATAGTTGTCATAAGAAAAAAATACAAAATTGCCATTTTACCAAAATCGAAACCAAACCAAACTTATTGGTCGCCATCTATCTAAAAATGGCGACTTCTGAGGTAACTGCCATTGGGGCTTTGATAAAATACTTAATTTCCAGGGGTTTTTACAAATATGTATATTTTTTGTAAAAAAAAAAAAAAAAAAAAATCTATTTGGTGGTAATCCAAATTTAAATTGTTAGATATCATGTCCTCTCACTCTAACTTGAACACCCGCGCTGGAATTTAAATCTGATTAAAACTTTTTTGAATTTTAAATTTTGATAAAACCTTTGCTCAAGTGTAGCCTCTACAGATCAAACTAACCTAACCTAACCTAACCTAACCTAACCTAACCTAACCTAACCTAACCTAACCTAACCTAACCTAACCTAACCAAAACTACCTATTCATAAGTAACAGTTTAATTTAAAAATATTCTTCCATGAGGCTGTTATAGTATACTTAATATCTCAGATAGACTCTATGAATTTCGTTTAAACTTTTATGAAATTCAAGAATAATGACACAATTCTGTTACTACTGTATAATATTAGATAAGACATGTAGTACACAATGGAGCCTCGTATCATATCATTGTTGTATATTATTTTTTCAAAGTATAATTTACGTCATTTAGATTGCAAAGTAATATATCAAGAGGTTTATGTTTTTATGTAAATGATACGAACACATTTAACTACAGCGGTCGTATTGAGTACAATCTGCTACTCGGCAACACCCACATGGAATAAAACTTGAATAGACTTGTAACATATAAAATATAGCTAAGAATGAAATGGAAATACTACTTCCTCATGTTCTAGAACTATATATCAAATTTGAGTATTTACAATTTATTTTAAAGTAATTTATTTTTCAGTTTTACATCATGGATTGTTTAGTTTCATTAAAATCGGTTGCATATTTTCGGAAAACAACGAATTACCTAATATAGACGGTATTTTAAATGAGTCTTATGTGGTAAAAAAGACTCCGAGGGCTACCTTTTATGAATACAGGGTTGGCAATCTCAAGGGAACTTCGTTGGACCAACTCTTGTTCTTTTCCGACCCTGAGGCTATTTAGAGTAATCAAGGGCTATGTGTCTTTATTTTATGATTCGTTATTTTGTAAGGTGATGATGACTTAGTGGTTTTTGCATTTAAAAACAAGAAGAAGTGTATAGAATATCTTATGTTCTCGTTTTTAAAGATTTTGGGTTACAAGAGATAATCCAAACTGTATAAATTTTCATTTTCGATTTATTTAAGAGCAAATCTACGGAAATAACGGAGCATGTCTGACCAATATCGTTATGTACCATCATCTCTACAAACCAAATGGCTGATACAATAGTCGTGTTTTCACAAAACGCACCTCTTCGTTTGTTGGTAGTAAAGTTGAACTACATACAGATTTAATAAGCTTTTAAGAGGTCCCCCTATTACTGGCTCTATAACTACATTTATTTCTCCTTTTTTTTACCATTCTTAATTAATCTCTCTTTTTCCGCTCTCCCCTCTCTCTCTCTCTCTCCCTCTCTCTCTCTCTCTCTCTCTCTCTCTCTCTCTCTCTCTCTCTCTCTCTCTCTCTCTCTCTCTCTCTCTCTCTCTCTCTCTCTCTCTCTCTCTCTCTCTCTCTCTCTCTCTCTCTCTCTCTCTCTCTCTCTCTCCATCTCTCCCTCCCTTTCTACACTTTACTTATCCGTTTCATTAGCCCTGTTTCTTAGTTTCCTGCTATTTCTTGTATTTGTCATTCTTTCTCTACTCTTTCCTCCTTGTCTTTCAAATTCTCTCCCTTTCTCTCGATCTCCAATTTTTTTCTGCTTTGTTTACTTTGTTTCTACCTTTCTTCTGACAAAAAATATATTTTTTTGTTTTTAACTCTTTCTCAAATTTTCATTCTATCTTTTTTGTTGTCTCTCCTTTCTCTATTTCCATCTTACAAACTCCTATCTCCCACTGTCACCTACTCTCTATTTTTTTTTTTTGTATTCGTCTATCTCTTTTCCCTTAACTTGTTCACTGTCTTTCTCGCTCTTACTTTACTTGGTTCTCCTTTCCTTTGTTTAATATTTTCCTTTTTATTTCTCTAAATTCTTCAATGTCGTTCTCTCTCTCTCTCTCTCTCTCTCTCTCTCTCTCTCTCTCTCTCTCTCTCTCTCTCTCTCTCTCTCTCTCTCTCTCTCTCTCTCTCTCTCTCTCTCTCTCTCTCTCTCTCTCTCTCTCTCTCTCACTCTCTCTCACTTTGTTTTTCTCTTTATTTGTTTATTATTAATTTTTTTACACTTAAGATATTTATAAAAAGAGATTATATGATAAACAGAATAAAAGAGGTAAAGAAACGGAGAAAATAAGAGCAGTAGAAACAAAAAAAGTGCAGGTGATAAGAGAGAGAATGAATAAACGTGGATAAAATAACACTCGAACACATGATCTCACAAAAATTACGTTTACTTAATCGAACGCGTTTCAACGACAAAATCGCCATCCTCAGTGATATATGAGCTACAATAACTAAACTATAAATGAAAGTAAGTAAACGTGATTTCTGTGAGATCCTGTGTTCGAATTTTATTTTATCGAATATTATCTCACAAGTCAACCTCAATCGTGAATAACAAAGAGAAAGAGTGTCGATAACCATCCCTTCCTTACTACCTTAATGTCTTCGGTAAACCAATGTCAAAACAAAGAACGCATTCTTGTGGAAAGTTGTATATTAAAGCGGATATACAAGTTTTGGGAAAGTTCAAACATTTAACGAGTTGTGTACTCTCCCAACCTCTCCCTCTTTTTAAAAAGTTTGAAACTTCCAACAATTCTCATCTGTCAAAGTACCCATCTATCACCAGCCATTAGTCCCATATTTTTGTTGGAAAGTTGTTTAAAATGCTATCAAGCTTATTGTGGTGTTTGGAGTTTTTAAATTGAATATAATCTCGGCACGTTGACATGGGTTAAGAGAATTTATTTTGGTAATAGGTTGCTGTATTGTATTTGTTTAGAATATCCAAACTGGAAAATATAATAAGTCAGTATATATTGTTAATATATAAATATATTGTTATATTGATCAAATATATTTTGTCTACAGTTGTTGACAAAGGGGCATTTTGTTCATTTAAATTAGTTTGCAAAACAGCTGATTTCTCAACAGTTTCACTTTGCCCACTACTTTGCACACTACTTTGCTCACTCTGAATGGCAACCGAACAAAACGAAATTTAGGTTAAGTTTATTTGAATTGATTTATAATATACAGGAAATGTCCCTTACGTAGGTTAGATTAATTCTTACATGTAAAATAACATAAATAAACAACAAAACAACGTTTTAAAGTTGAAAAAGGAAGTAATTATTCATGAAGATGATTGACAGTTTATGTACACGGAGAGTATTTTTCGTTTGCCGAGTTTTGAAGTTGGCAATCCCGTTTCCTCAACAATACACCTAAGTTATTTGTAATATTCATAAATAACCTCAGTTTTGACGTGAGAACTTCTACTCAGTGTTGATGTGTTGTTTAGCACTACTGCTGTATTTTGTGTAGTTAGTTTTAAAATATGGACAGTTCAGAGGATGAAAACCTGTCAAATACCCCGCCTAAATTAGCGGAAAGAGCTAACAACGTTGTACTAAATCTCCTTCCTGTCAAATCAAGGAAAAAGTACGACCGCCAGTATGAACTGTTATTATTGCCAAAATAACAACTGTAGACAAAGTATAATGTGCAATTCGTGAGCAAAATGTCTATTTTAAACTTGATAAAATTGACGCACTCGGCAAGCCTCGTGCGTCTACATTTTTCTCTCGTTTAAAAAAGTGCCATTTTGCTCACTAGTTGCACAAATAACCATTTTACCTTCTCACATATTGCGTATTGTAGAGTAAGTTTCGTGTTGGCTAATAAAAAAAAAAATTAAAAAAGCGATAAGTATTTTGCGGCAATATCTTTTTTGAGGTCTCTTGTCCAAAATAAATGCGAGGACCGATTTCATGAAGTTTGGTATGCGGCTTATATTAAAAATGTTTCGGGAATTTTTTTATATTTTTTCGATAGGTCAAAATTTAGAGTAGCTACCACAAAATTATGATTATCTTTAAGTGTAATCTCTAAATACTCAAACAGAACAAATTTGGTCGCCCTCTCTCCAAAAATGCTGTTTCTTGAATTGCCAATAAAAACACTCGGACATTATGTCATCGTAATTTCACAAAATCTTTTTTTTTCAATTTTAATATTTGGAGATGTTATGACACAAACATCGGTGTAAAACTTCAAATAAAAATTATTTCAGTCCAGAAATAATTATCAAAAACAAAAATATAACACCGTCATTATTATTATTATTAAGATTGGGGAGAGTGTTTTAAGACGCCTCCTGCACTGTGACCTAATTAGATCTTTTGTGCCCCCCTCTTGTTGGACTCAGGAGAGATCTATGTCTTTGACAAAATTGTTCAAACCCCTGGTCGGGAGGTTTAGTAACTCTTCTTCCGAAATGAAGATAAATTCTAGAAATTTATGTCTTTTTAGGCATAAGGCCAGGCACTCCTTGATGATGTGTTCCATGCGTTCCACCTCTTCACCACAGTACCTGCAAGTGTCATCATCCACCAGGCCCATCTTACTTAAGTGATACCTGCAATGGATATGTCCTGTTAGTACACCACAGAGGAGTTTTAGCTCTCTTCTGCAACACCGTCATTCAGAACGAAGCTTACACCATATTTAAATATTTTCTTAAAATTTCTTTTCAAAGAGAGCGTCCATATTTTATTTTTACTTTAAAACGACAGCAACAGAAATAACAGTTTGGTAATAAATATTTTTCGGTTTTTATTTAATTTTGTAAATATGAAGTGAGTAATTTTGTGCATCGTTTATTTAGTTCGAATATTACAAAATTATTTGAAACTGTTATTTTGAAACTAAGCCTAGAATGTCAAAACAACCCTGTAAATGTCATCAATACCTCGCAAAGTTTGTTTGAAATGTTACAAGGAAATATGTTCTTACGAATAAAAAGAATTTTTTTGTAAAATATAAAATTTATTAAAACTGTATTTTTGCATATTTTTGATCTGATGTAAGATTAATTTGAAATGTGTTTTTGTTATCAATTATAAAACTAGGTACAATACATGCTTTTTGTCTTATTCCAATCCAGAAATCACTTGGTGATTACCGCGGTTTCGGGTAACCTACGTACCCATCTTCAGATCCAGAAATTACACAAACCCCATCATTATGTTTAACTTATAACATATTTGAATGATGGGATTTGTGTAATTTCAGTGATCTGAAGATGGGTACGTAGGTTACCCGAAACCGCGGTAATCACCAAGTGATTTCTGGATGGGAATAAGACAAAGAGCAGGTATTGTACCTAGTTTTATAATTGATAAAATTATCCAATCCGTGCGCTAACATGTTGAAAAAAAGTGTTTTTTTTTTGGTTAAAGCCAAAAAACCTCTCGGTTATCATCGCCCTATATAAAAAAAAAAATATTAAGAAGAAAAGAACATAAATCAATTATTACTCCTAGCCTTCGAATCTGCAATATTTTCAAACCCTTGTGCGGCTCATTTAACATACTTCCAGATGTGACTGAAACTTAAATTTTGACAAACTTATAGCTTTTATCCTATACCCGTCAGGAAGATTTCAATTATTATTTTTATTATTTAACTCCAACAAAAATTTTAAATGGAGAACACAACTTTAAAGTCACTGTAGAACTTTTTTGGAGGTCTATTGTAGTTAATGGTAAGACTTAAGGGGAAACGGATTGCAACAGCAGCTATGAATTTGGCGAGATCTGCAAACTTTGTTTTTTTTTTATTTTTTCGTATCTATATCGGTTATACCTTATATGAAAGTTAGATTTTTTGATTTTAAGTATATATTGTACATTTTCCACAAATTATAAAAAAATTTGATACACTTGTAGGACAATTAGAGGATTGCAATTTGACACGCTTATTTCAGCTTGTTGTACCAGTATGTCTGCCAAATTTTATGATTCTAGAGATCCTGTAAGTGTGTTAAAAAATTAAGTAATGTGTTGAAATTATTAAGTTTCAACTACAACTTTAATACAGTATCAAACCCCCACCCCTCTCCTCGGTTTGAAAAACCCCAGTTTGGGACGAAGCCCTTAATAAGCGAAGTAAGCTCTCTTAGTAGCGTCAGAGTCCGAAAATAACAAGAGTTGGTCAAGAATCACTTTATAGAAAAAACGAATGAGAGTGATCTAACTAAAAACCACATGGAAATTGTTGTAGATCCAGCAAGGCTCCTTGGAATTGCCACGCTCGTACTCACTGTAGATAAGCCCCAGAGGGTCGGGTTACAATTTTGTGTATTGTTTTCACACTGTTTTAATTCTAAAAGCCAGCTTTTCGAAATTCACTTAAATTTTTTAATTTACTAATTAACCTTAATTCTTCATCTATGATTTTAAAAAAAGAAGAAAAAGTAATGAATACTGACAAAAACGCCAAAACCCACTCTACCTATAATTATTTTAACAGGTAAATCTAAAATCACAGCTAACTATACCGCTACAGCTCCTGCCATCTCTCTAAAACACAGTTAATATTTGATAGGATACTGTCATTAATTTTCAACAATAACATTGCTTTGCACTTCAACATTGCTGTAGCAAATATTAACTGAAGCATTGCACAGTAATTTAATCAAGTATTTGTTTCCCAAGTCCTGTTGAATTATATATACACCGCTTCAGTCCAACACTGGAATGGCGTTACAGGTGAAATTATTAATTGATTTATAAAATGAATGAGATTTGATTTGAGAAATACAAGTTTAGTTCTGTATTATTAGGAGGGATGTAAAACAATTCACGCAATCGTTACTTTTTAGTTTCTCTTGTGGAGAAAGTATTGAGATCGTTTAAAAATCGATGTCGAGTTAGTTTGTTTTGAGAACTCCTAAGTTTAAAAAAACGGGTTTTGGAATGCTGTCTCTCTACTGTCGTGTCGGGGATTTGGTCGTGCCGAAACTTGTAAATATGCAAATATCACTTTCCATGGGAGGTCAGGTATCGAATTTATATCTTTTACAATAACCTTCCAATTTGTCATCGTAGAGAGGTAAGTTTGGCGCCATTACATGGGGAATTAAAATCTGCTCATTTGTGTCTAATTTAGTGTTTTATAAGTTGAATACGAGGTATGAAAGAAAAACTGTTTAAAATTGTCGTAATTTTGATTTTTTCAATTCGACGTTTTTGAAATTTAATAGAATTCCATACGAGCATACTGTAGTCCCCCTACTGTATACCTAACCCAACCCAAACTAACATAACATAACCTAACCTAACCCAACCTAACTTAACCTAACCTAACCTAACCTAACCTAACCTAACCTAACCTAACCTAGCCTAACCAAACCTAACCTAACCTAACCTAACCTAACCTAACCTAACCTAACCTAACCTAACCTGACCTGACATAATTCCTATTACGTTACTGTCTTGTGTGAACGCTATCATGTTTACATACAGACAACGAAAACAACGAGAACAGCCTGTCGAAAATCACTTTATCGCTTTCCATACGTCGCAAAACGTGAAAATCCATCAAAAATAGAGGTAATATTTAGGGATTAGCAAATTTACTCCATAAAAACATACAATGTATCTGTGTATATTGTTATTGTATTCAGTAAAGTATCATCAAGTACTCAGGAGTCAAAACGTATTATATATAAAAAAATATTATATTTATTTACTTATTATATGTTCATTCTTAGTTAAATCAAGTATTGAAACCATTTGGCAGATTCATATTTTAAAACAATATACTAAAAATTTCAAATAGTATGGCGCCCCTTTCTGTAATATTCGAACGGATTGATATAAAAAAATTAAACTTTCCTATTGATTTTAGATAAATAGTGTCTGCTTTAAAAACAATGCTGGGGTTGAGGAGGCAGCTCAAAATTTAATAAACTCAAAAATAGAAAAAAAATTTCTAACAATTATAAATTTTTGTGGACGTTCAGTTATTTATGTACTTATTTTAAGGCTAATGAAGATTTATACGATATAGGCACATTTTGAATGCCTCACAAAAACAAATTTGATAGGCTTTTAAGTGATTAGCAATACCAATACTGTCTAAATTGGTCCTATAATTTACTTTTTCCAAATGTTGATATATATGTTTTCTTCCATTAACAAGTGTAAAAAGATCCAAATAATGGATTCTTGAAAGTTTGTTTTGAAACTGGTTTTATAACGTTGTAGATTGCTAATTTAATTAAGTTGGATTGTAACAGGTACCATAGTTTTGGAACACTCTGTATATGAATTATAGACTGATTTAAAAATGTTCCTGAATTATTTCAATATGTAGAATTGGAGGGGGGAGTGATCGTAATTAGAATTTCTCAATTAGATATGAAAAAAGTAAAATTCCCAATGACCTTGAAATTTTTTAATAATTTTCCAATTTGTCGCAGTACGTCTAATTACCACCATGCTGCGCCACCAGTTGGACACTTGTTAATTGATGAAACTGTGAACACACTTATCCAAGTTAACTTCCTCGACTTCCGCTCAGCTGGTGGTGTATTATTATGCAGTTTGCAATTTATTTTAATCACGATTATCC
The DNA here is from genome assembly GCA_963513935.1 of Aphrophora alni. Classification (NCBI taxonomy): domain Eukaryota; kingdom Metazoa; phylum Arthropoda; class Insecta; order Hemiptera; family Aphrophoridae; genus Aphrophora; species Aphrophora alni. The sequence goes on from OY740778.1 coordinate 45,053,519, forward strand.
CAACAGGTTCAGTTTGTTATTTAAAACGTACATGGAATGATAACTGTTATTAGGCAACATATATTAATCACGTATTCATCAGATAATAACTGTTGTAAAACACAGTTATTATTTATCACGTTTAGTAATGAACCTTATCATTGAATATTAATATTTGTTTTTCTTTTAGGTATTGTTGTATCTCTGACTATTTAAGAAATTTTAAATGTAATTGGCAAATAAAGGAGTCTTTTACAGTATTGTGTTACAATAGTTTTTACACAGGTTTTCTGGAGCTCGTAATTTTCTATATCACTACTTTTTTACTATTGGCTAGATGTGAATATATGAAAGTCTCCACTTGCTTTGCTTATGAAAACGTCTTGGATTCATGGAGCCTCGTAACACTGCCGTATCTCGGAATTATACGGGTTATACATCTTTTGGGAAGATCAGGGTTCGAAATTACATTTTTGATAATAATTACGCTATTTAGCGTTATATAGATCTGGTGTTTATAGAATTGAAATCTACAAACTTGAATCTAATGCAAAGTTGAATAACACACAAGATATTAACAAAACAAATAACTGATTAAAATGACCTCCATTTGATATTTTCATTTCATTAAAAACAAATTTTATTATGTTTCTGTATGAACACTCAACGATAACGACTATGGACGGACATGTAGAACATTAATTTTGATTTCCTGAGATCATAAAACGTGAATATTAGTCAAAAAGCTGAGGTCGAAATATTTTTCGATTACAAAACTCGTTAAAAAAAACTACTGAAGATAATTACATCTAATTTGTAGACGAAATCATTCTAATGATATCTAAGTTAATACCAATTATTGCAATTGATTACTAAAGTTCTAATAAAAATTTTCAAGATATAAACAAAATTCTAGTATATCAGTTTCAAGAATTACACATAAATGATTGTAGAAAAAGTCACCTCTCTCTTTTTATTCGTTGTCAGAAAAACATGTACCTGTAAGGTGTTAATTTTTGTCTACCTAACATATAATAAGCGTTGAAATAATACATTATTCCGGTTCTTTCTAACCATATGCATAGATACAATTGTTAATAAACTGCTGTATAATTAGCATTAGTAAAAATATCATTATCATTTAACATATTAATAAAATAATAACTCTTATAATCAACAGTTATTAATCACCTTTACTATTAGTTTTAGTTGAACCATAATTACTGTTATTTAGTTATCATTTTAAAAAAAAACTATTAAGAAAATAACTGTTCGAAGAAACAGGTTTTGTATTAAACATTTCTTTAGGATATTGTTTTTAATGAAATATCAAGAATTTTGAAAATCTTTTTACCTATAGATAAAATAATAGCTATTATAAATAACGATTAATAGTTGATTATCTCGTAATAATAATTGTAATAACTGTTATTAAAGAACTACGATTAATCACCTTTTAATAATTGTTATTTAAAAATGGTATTAATTTAGTTTATCGTTTAAAAACTGTTAAGAAAATAACTGTTTTAAGAAACAAGTTTTGTATTAAACATTTATTTAGGATAATGTCTTTTATTAAATATCAAGAATTTTGAAAATCATTTTACCTATTTATAAAATAATTGCCATTATAAATAACGATTAACAATTGCCTATCTCGTAATATTAATCGTAATAATTGTTAGTAAAGAACTACGATTAATCACCTTTTAATAATTGTTATTTAAAAATGGTATTAATTTAGTTTATCATTTAAAAACTGTTAAGAAAATAACTGATTTAAGAAACAAGTTATTCACGTATTTTATTATACAAGTCTATAGGAAAATGTCTGTTATTAAATATCATGTATGAATTTTGAAAATCATTTTAACTATTGATAAAATAATAGCTATTATAAATAACGATTAATAAATATTTTATAACTGTTATTAAATAACTACTATTAACCACCTTTATTATAATAATTGTTATTTAAAACTGGTATTAATTTAGTTTATCATTTAAAAACTGTTAAGAAAATAACTGTTACAAATTATTCACGATTTGTATTAAAAACGTCTATAGGATAATGTCTGTTATTATAGTTCATGTATGAATTTTGAAAATTACTTTACCTATTGATAACTATTATAAATAACTAATAATAATCCCTTATAATATTAGATGTACTAAATGTTATTAAGAACTACTATTAATCACCTTTATTATAATATATGTTATTTAAAACGCGTTTTAATTTAGTTTATCATTTTTAAAACTATTAAGAAAATAATTGTTTTAAGGAACATTTTATTAACGTTTTGTATTAAACATATCTACTGGATAATGTCTGTTTACAAATAACAGTTAATACCGTTTTATATTATTACTTATATTCGTTGTGTAATAACTGTTATTAAAGACCTACTATTTACTTCTTCGTCTCTTGATATCTTCAACGGACCCGGTGTTTTCAAAACAAGCTTTTTATACACAACTACACTGCACGGTCCGTCCCTCAAACCTTAACCCGGCTGATAAACTCCGCTCACATTCATAATACACTGAATCAATGCGATACGTGTTTGTAAAGGTAAAGTCATGATGGAATAAAAAAAAGTATCATGAATTTCTGTTTTAAATTAGCCAATAATGAGAAAAATCGTTGCTATGTTAACAAATAAATAGCAATGAAAATAACAGCTGATGTTTTTAATAAATTGGACAAAAAATATAACGAAACCTCAACCATATAAAGTTTTAACTTACTTTTAAAAGACCAGATATCTTTTTTTCATGGGTAGTAGATCTTAAAGGGCAACTCTAGCTTCAACTAAAGCTGCACTTTCAGTTAGCTTATGATGATTCTTATTGCTGTAAATCTGTTTACAGAAGCCACTTTCCTTTGCGTAATGTTTTTCATCAATGTTTACTCTGGTTTCCTATGTTTGATAACTTGATTCTAGTTCCGACAGCTTGGCTGCCACGTTTTAAAAATGAAGTCCACAATTTAATTTGTAATCTAGTAGCCTACTACTACCAAATAAGTTAGGTGTTTTCATAGTTCGATTGTATTCTTTCCTAAGTCAATTTTAGGTTTAACAAAAGCGCTTCTGTCGGTGACCAGTATTGTGTCAGTTTTTTACAACAATCATGTTGAGGTACCTCTACGCTTTAGTCAATAAGACGTTTATTTTTACACCAACTGACAGACAAGAGAGTGTAGAAGTTGTCTATAGATAAACATATTATCATAAGGACATAGTATTGTTTTATAAATAACTGTTATTAACCACTTTGGTTGTGAAATATATAATAATAACTGTTTCAAATAACTGTTACAGAGTTAGTAAACCTACTCTTCTTAGAATGTCTGTTGTTAATAACAGTATTATTCAAGTTATTATTAGACGTATTTAATACTGATATTAGGAGTATAATATTAAGGTAATAATTATGCGTAATAAAAAATATATTAATTACTAATATGTTGGTTGTTAAAAGTATAAAATAATAACTGTTATTAAAAGAACCGGTATTAATTACACTTATTAAAGGAATTGGTAAGATAATTTCTGTTGAATAATACCTCAGCTATTGACATTCATTATAAATTTATTTATAGAAAAACAATTATTTCTCAGTATCTAATCATCAGGGGTTAAATATGCAATGTCAATACACCAGCGAACACCCTCTGTGGAACTAGGGGCTGGATATGCAATACAGTTACACCATTTATATGTGCATTACGTATTCACTTGGTAATTTTTTTAAACTTTATTTTGGATAAATTTTTTAAAACCTTTTTATTTATCTACATATTTTTATGATTTTTCTTTCAGTTTCTTTAAAACTATTAAAAGAAATGCATTACTAAGAAAATCTGTAATTTTTGTTTTTGCGTTCCCTTCTTGTTAAATATAAAATTTCAGGAAAATAAATACCTATTAAGTAAAAAGGGGTGAAATGTATTTTCACAGGTTCCTCAATATCGCGTAGGAAAGATGATCAAGCGAATTAATTTTTTCATACCAACTTTATTGTTATAAATGATTAAAATAAAATTTCTAGTTTTTTATTTGTTCAGCCATTAAAAGGCTTAAATTCGTGGTGATTTTGTTATTTTTTCACACTTAAACAACTGATAGGTTACCAGTTAGATTTTTTTATTTACATAAGAAATACTGTAAGTAAAAATGTAGGTCATTCACCAAAACAGGGTTGAAATGAATCGATTCATTTTTGTACAAATTCCTCAATATCTGTTAGGTTTGATGAGATGTAGACTATATTTTGTCTACAGTTGTTGACAAAGTGGATTTTGTTCATTTAAATTATTTTGCAAAACAGCTGATTTCTCAACAGTTTTACTTTGCCCACTACTTTGCACACTCCGAATGGCAACCGAACAAAACGAAATTTAGGTTACGTTTATTTGAATTGATTTATAATATACAGGAAATGTCCCGTATGTAGGTTAGATTAATTCTTTCATGTAAAATAACATAAATAAACAACAAAACAACGTTTTAAAGTTGAAAAGGAAGTAATTATTCATGAAGATGATTGACAGTGTATTTACACGGAGAGTATTTTTCGTTTGCCGAGTTTTGAAGTTGGCAATCCCGTTTCCTCAACAATACACCTTAGTTATTTGTAATATTCATAAATAACCCCAGTTTTGACGCGAGAACTTCTACTCATTGGAGCACATATTTTTTTTGTAGGTATGTTATTATTTGTCACAAAATAACAACTGTAGACAAAGTATAATGTGCAATTCGTGAGCAAAGTGTCTTTTTTAAACTCGATAAAATTGACGCACGAGGCTTGCCGAATTTTTCTCTCGTTTAAAAAAGTGCCACTTTGCCCACTAGTTGCACAAATAACTATTTTATTACTGAGGTTATTCTTTCAAATAACTAAAGGTGAGAATTAAAATTTTTCCCAACTCAAAGCTTAGAAACAATTCTGTTTTTCGAAATTCAATTCTTTGAAGGATGAACAGGAATAAAATTATGTTTTCAACAATTTATCAATATGTCTTACTGATAAGATGTTTGTGGTAAGACTCTCTTTGTGTTTACAAAATTTGTTTTTAAGAGTTCCGAGCCCCCTATGTGTGGGAAACTGGTGTAAAATGTGTTGTTACTTAATTTCTCAATATATCCTACGTCTCATAAAAAGAAATCTAAAATATTTTCTCTTGTATAATATAATTTATTTGTACAAAAATAACCGTGACTTAAGATTTTTCATAAAACTTTCATTATTTAAAAAAAAAATCGAATAATATAAAAAACGCAGAATATAGATGTAACTATTATTTAGCTCATAATAATTGTACGAATGCAAAAAGTCTTGTTGACCTAACACAATTACTCCTTAAACAAGCTCTAGCAAGTTAAATAAACATTACAAACGCATAGTAAATCACTTTTCCCTAGTTATCTAAAGGGAAAAACATATCGGTTATCAACGCCTTATAAAAAAATAATAAATAAAGATTCTTATCCCTCGAATAATCTAATAGTCTCAGGATTTGGAAAGACAAGAGTTGTTTAAGAAACACCTGATAGGAAAGATGAAAGACAGAGATCTAGCACAAGACTACACAAAGAAAGTGTAGATCCAGCTAGAACCCTCGGGAATACCAAAACCATACTCAATACAGCGTGCCCCTGAGTAGGCTTCACCATTTAATATATTCAATTTAAACCTAAAGGCTATATTTTACATCAATTGTATAATTTCACAGAATTCAAAACACCATCTTCACAGAAAACCCATAAAAACGTCTGCCTTAGAAACGCAATTAAATCCAATATAACCATCTTATAAACAACTTTGATTTATGTAACTACACTTTCATTTAATATTAAATCAAGTTATTCAATTATAACTTGACTTGCAAAGATCTATTACCTAAGTGTCACAGGTGTATATAACTATTTGTCATCCAAGCGTACGACCTTTGAAATACCGTGTACTTGCGATTAGTGTTATTAACCTACTAACATTTAACAATTCTTGATGAACGAGTGCACGTATCTGTCGCGGGGGACAAGTTTTCTATGGTAGGCAAAAGTAAAATATTTTATTTTTATAATTACTTTAAATATTTTTTTTATTTACGAATTTAATCTTTTTATTTCAGTTGGAACACTTTCAAAACTGTCTAATTTTTTTCATCGTTGCTTAAAGCCGAAAAACCTCTTATCACCTTATACAGGGTGTTTCTTAAAATCGTTCCAAAACTTCATTATTCTACACATTAAAATCAATGAATAAGTGCACTTATATTGGTTAGTTTTCTATGTAACCTCCATTTTCTGATTTTAACACACACAAATCATATCTTTTCAACTATTGATCATATAAAGTCGAAATTTTACATGCTACTTAGTGTTGTAAAGATCCAATTGAAAAAAAAATCAACCGATTTCCTTTACTTATTTATAAATGACGACTATTTAAACTTTTGAAAGTCGAATAGCTATCAAATATTTACAAGATACAAAATCATTTTCTTTTTAAGAACAAAACAATTTTGTTTTTATTATAAATTCTTTAACCTAAAGGATAACCGAGTTATCCACAAAAAACTTAAAACATTAATTCTTGTTAATTGTCTACAAAACGAAAAATTAGCCTAGAATCAAAAAAATTTCAATTCTTCAAATCTGATTCCAAATCCTCTTGTAGCTTAAAGGACAACGTTATCAAGTACTCAATAAAAATATGTTAAATTATTATCATAATCTTCTGTAAGTCCACAATTGACTGGACAAAGTCGGTGGAACGTTTTCCCTTTATTTTGACCCATATAATCACCCCCTGAATTATCTCCGGCCAATACAGAAATAGCCTGTATATTAAGTGGGGGGGGGGGAGGTTTTTTAGCTCCTGTCATGATATTTTTTAGTTTGTTCAGTATATTTCTTTGCACATTCATAGGATATTATTACAAAATGGTCATAAATATCCACAAACAATGTGTTTGCAATAGTTCCTTCTTTTAGCACAATTGACTGGGACAAAGTCGGTGGCAGCGTCTCATAACAGCTGTATTTCAAAAAGTTGTGACGTACTGGACACCCTAATTGTTAGTTGTCGAGTTACTGGACAGAATAATATAACTGGAAAAGAACGTTCTTTCATTATATTAGTAAATTGTTTCTGCTATAATTAAATTCGTGTATTTTCTTAAAATTACAGTACAATTTTTAATTATCTTTTTCTTCCTTAAATAAACAGCCAAAATGAAGAATGCCTTATTCCTGATTGAGACGATGAGGTCCTGAAGGATAATAACATTCTTCACTTTGTTATCTACGGAGTTCATTAAGGGGGGTTATTAAGGACAACCAACACTCCCTCTCTTCACAACTGTCCTGACTGTAATAAATCCAATTATTCCAAAGGTATGGCAACATTGAGACACCCTTTATCCGGTTAAAATGGCAGACTTCAAACATCCGGACTCATCTAATTTATTAAATACAATTTTTAAACCCACACTATCAAAATTCTGCTATAGGTCCTTAACAGTATGTACCAAACACCTTACATTCCTATAAAAATGCACTAGTTAAGATTATTTAACCGATGCATCAGCTGATCTTGGTTAAATCTCTTAGTCGGTTAATCGAGGTTAATGACTCTGTAAATATTTATTTAAACGCTTTGCTTCAGATCAAGAATAATTGTAAAAGTTGACTAGTAATGACGCGAAATTAAATTCCCGCTAAAACCGTTCCATGATAGTGGTTTAAGTTACTCTGATATCTGTCTAATTACATGCTTGTATATACCGTGTTACCTTGAAGTCCTGTCAAACTGTTAAAAATAAGTTTTGTGCAATTTCAAACTATCGACAGTTTTATGGTTAAAAATTGATTTTGGGAAATTGTTAGAAGATAAATTTTCTTACCGCAATAGAAAATTGACGTCCAAATAGAATTCTGCTACTTTCTGTTGTTTACAAAGTGTAGTGAAAATCTGTGTCGTTATAAGAAAAGAGGAGAGATTATATTTTTTGTAATTATGTAATTTATTTATAACTATTTTGGGGTTTTATTAATTTTTATAACTTACAATTTGAAGGATAAAATAAATAAATAAAATATAAGCTGTTACGTTTTTTATAAATATATTTTTGAAATATAGTCCTTAAGGATAAAAACGTCTTCCGAAAAACAACATTACCGAAGATATTCCTAAAACTAGAAACATACTCTAGATCTAGATAATATCGTAACGTCTTAGAAGATCGTATATGATCATAATTGAGTCAAACGATTTAACTAGAATTTTTATGAAAAAGGGATGGTTAGGTTAGGTTAGGTTAGGCTAGGTTAGGTTAGGTTAGGTTAGGTTAGGTTAGGTTAGGTTAGGTTAGGTTAGGTTAGGTTGGGTTAGGTTAAAGTTATGTTAGGTTAGGTTAGGTTAGGTTAGGTTAGGTTAGGTTAGGTTAGGTTAGGTTAGGTTTGGTTAGGTTTGGTTAGGTTAGGTTAGGTTAGGTTAGGTTAGGTTTGGTTAGGTTAGGTTAGGTTAGGTTAGGTTAGGTTAGGTTAGGTTAGGTTAGGTTAGGTTAGGTTAGGTTGGGTTAGGTTAAAGTTATGTTAGGTTAGGTTAGGTTAGGTTATGTTAGGTAAGGCTAGGTTAGGTTAGGTTAGGTTTGGTTAGGTTAGGTTAGGTTAGGTTAGGTTAGGTTAGGTTAGGTTTGGTTAGGTTAGGTTAGGTTAGGTTAGGTTAGGTTAGGTTAGGTTAGGTTAGGTTAGGTTAGGTTAGGTTAAAGTTATGTTAGGTAAGGCTAGGTTAGGTTAGGTTAGGTTAGGTTAGGTTAGGTTAGGTTAGGTTAGGTTAGATTAGGTTTGGTTAGGTTAGGTTAGGTTAGGTTTGGTTAGGTTAGGTTAGGTTAGGTTAGGTTAGGTTAGGTTAGGTTAGGTTAGGTTAAAGTTATGTTAGGTTAGGTTAGGTTAGGTTAGGTTAGGTAAGGCTAGGTTAGGTTAGGTTAGGTTGGGTTAGGTTAAAGTTATGTTAGGTTAGGTTAGGTTAGGTTATGTTAGGTAAGGCTAGGTTAGGTTAGGTTAGGTTTGGTTAGGTTAGGTTAGGTTAGGTTAGGTTAGGTTAGGTTAGGTTTGGTTAGGTTAGGTTAGGTTAGGTTAGGTTAGGTTAGGTTAGGTTAGGTTAGGTTAGGTTAGGTTAGGTTAGGTTAGGTTAAAGTTATGTTAGGTAAGGCTAGGTTAGGTTAGGTTAGGTTAGGTTAGGTTAGGTTAGGTTAGGTTAGGTTAGATTAGGTTTGGTTAGGTTAGGTTAGGTTAGGTTTGGTTAGGTTAGGTTAGGTTAGGTTAGGTTAGGTTAGGTTAGGTTAGGTTAGGTTAAAGTTATGTTAGGTTAGGTTAGGTTAGGTTAGGTTAGGTAAGGCTAGGTTAGGTTAGGTTAGGTTAGGTTAGGTTAGGTTAGGTTAGGTTAGGCTATGTTAGGTTACAACAACAAAATTATTGTAATATTTTCAACTCAATTATTACCATTTCCAGTCACAATGATACAGATTTCCTCGCTGAATATTTCCATCACCAGATCTATATTTCCCATTCATTCAATAACACAATGCTTCTCTAATAATGTGTCTACAAATCTATTGACTTTTAAATCGTTTTTCCAACGTCAAACAATATTTGTTTAGCTTTGTGTGTAATCCCATGTTTTCATTGTACATTTTAAACAATAACATAGAGGTCGCCCCAGTCGTCCTGTCATGGCGGACATTCTTTTTGTTATGCAATTTGCAGCATATTAGTTATGTCCCTCGAAAACTTAAATCCTTATTTGTATTTTATAAACTCTTTAATAATAATTTGCATTGTATTTACACAGCGAGTGTGAATAAGATTGGTGAATTTATGGATTAGGTTCCTTTATTTATATTACTATTAAACCTTTTACATTTTAATTGTGTAAACTAAGTTAACAATTCGTAATTTATTATATATTTTTGGAAGTATTTTATAATTGTAATTTAGTAGTATGTTCTATATTTATTTTGGCATAATCCTACTGTACTGTGTACATTTTATTACACAAAAAGCAGAATTTCTTTGTTTAGATCATATAGTTTAAAATATTATGCAAATACCAGTATTAATTTTTATAATTTTATTAAACAAAACATACGAAAACTCTTAAATATGTGTATAATTAACATTGTGGAAAAATTGTAAATTTTTTATGTAATATTTTTTGTCTTAGATTTAGATTGTAGTTCTCTATATGATTATAAATCCCAATGAAACCAGAACTTATTCTGATTACGAATATGTATGTATGTATATTTGACAAAAAGTTAATATGTTGATGCTGGGCCAAATTTAAACTTTCAGATATCATGTCCACCTCTACTAACTTTTACATGCCGTCACTTACAAATCTGAAAAAAAGAATTTTTGCATTTTAAATGAAATTGTATATTATAGTTTTTATAAAGAATACAACTTAATTTTTAACCACACAATGAGAAATGCGTAGCGTAAAACTTTTAAAAGCAGCGTTTGATGTGAGAAAAACAATTCAATAGCCATTAAAAAATGGATTACGTTTTCATTGATTTCTCTGTATTATGGTCCGTAGGTAAAATAAAGAACGCTTGTAAATTGTGTCTGTCTGTACAATTTAAACTCTTGCTTAAAAGACTTTATAAAAATAATTGTCCCTATACAAATTACCTACACTAAGTCGTGTGGATTGTGGCACACGCTTGGCCTTTTTTAAACTTGTGATTTTGCCCAGTTAATTTAGATAATCAGTTTTCATATTTCATCAAAATTTTAATAAAATGTAGTTAAATTTGAAAAAAAAATCAGTGTTTTATCGTTTTTATACGTGTTATTTTAGGTCCTGGCTACATTTTAGTAATTTGATCAAAATCTATTTTGCTGATTTTGAGGGGAAAATATTTTTGAAATTTTTTTCTTATGAGATCATATAAGGTTACGCCCTAACCTTACCTAACCTAATCTAATCTAACCTAACCTAACCTATCCTAACCTTACCTAACCTAACCTAACCTAACCTAACCTAGCCTTACCTAACCAAACCTAACCTATGGTTACAGTTATAAAAACAATTTAACTAATCGATGCAACAACTTTCCATAAACTTTGTCATTTACAACTTTTACAATCAATATTCTAACCAATCAAAAGTATTCGTCCCCAAAAATTTCAGTTCGATAATTCTCAAAATGAAAATCCAAAAAGGACGACATCTTAAATTTCGTAAATTATTATACACAATATTAAATAAATACTTTAAACGACAACCATAAATTGACTGACAGTCATTACAAATAGCTATGCTACATGCATCAAATTATCCAAAATGGCGGATGCACTATGTTTCCAATAGAAATATTTATTATTCAGATCTTGATCACAGAAACAAATCGTCAGCGAATTATTACGTAATATTAGAAAGGCTTGCTAACAAAGCGAAATTAAGTTCCCACTAAATCCGGTGCATAATTGTGGTAGCCAACAGTCTCTGATATCAGTTTAATTAGAGGGATTACTTGATTCTAGGTAGAGATCAAGCATCAATACATTAGAGGAGTGTTAACAGCAACTTAGTTTTGAAATTATTGAATGCTGTAGCAGATAGCAATATATCATTCAATTAAATGGTTATAGATATGAACTATACAGCGTTTCAGGTTTAGTTGGCAGGGTATTGACTGTGTAGATAAAATAGGAGTTTCGACTATACTACTCGTACTGAAAAAGTAAAGTCACCGGAGAAACCAATGTTCACTTTAAAGGATTGTTTTTCTTTTTGTTTGAAGTAAAAAATCGTCACAGTCATTTTTTTTCTAGAAAAGAACATAAAATAAAGTCCTCTTGCCCTTGGATATTCTAATAGTGTCAGGGTCGGAAAAGAACAAGAGTTGGTCCAGAAAGACCTAATAAGAAAATAACATAAAATAAAGCCCTCTCACCCTTGGATATTTTAATAGTGTCAGTGTTCGAAAAGAACAAGAGTTAGTCAAGAGAGACCAGATAAGAAAATAACATAAAATAAAGCCCTCTCACCCTTGGATATTTTAATAGTGTCAGTGTTCGAAAAGAACAAGAGTTAGTCAAGAGAGACCAGATAAGAAAATAACATAAAATAAAGCCCTCTCACCCTTGGATATTTTAATAGTGTCAGTGTTCGAAAAGAACAAGAGTTAGTCAAGAGAGACCAGATAAGAAAATAACATAAAGTAAAGACCTCTTGCCCTTGGATATTTTAATAGTGTCAGGATTCGAAAAGAACAAGAATTGGTCAAGAGAGACCGAATATGAAAAGAACATAAAATAAAGACCTCTTGCCCTTGGATATTCTAAGTGTCAGGGTCGAAAAAGAAAGTTGGTCAAAAGAGACCTGATAGGAAATATGAAAGAGGGGGATCTAATGCAAGATTAGATGAATAAAGATGTAGTTAGTTAATATCTTACGTTGGATCCCTCTATTTCATCTATCCTATCCGGTCTCTTGACCAACTCTTGTTCTTTTCCGACCCTGGCGGTATTGTGTATTTGAGGGTTAGTGGTCTTTATTTTATGTTATTTTCTTCTCTTTTTGTATAAAGTGATCATAACTCAGTGGTTTTCTACCTTTAAACAACAAGAACAAAAATAATACTCTACAGTACAAACTAAAGTACCAATTTTGATGGAACTTAGCATTTTTTGAATTTTCGAGAACTCAAAATTGTGCCTAAACAATTTAAAAACCAAAACTCAAAATTATATGTTTTTCATAGTGGAATTATTGGTATCAATAAAATTTTGTTAAAATCTAGTTTCTATTGTCTAAACTAAAAAATATCGCTTACCACCTCCCCAAAATTACTGTTCTGGATTTATCAGTAAAAATCCTAAAAAATCTACTATGTAAATGTTATATAAAATGTAATTTCTCAAAATCAAATGAATCGAATTTTGGTAAAATGTAAGATCTATGTCTCAAAAAGACAGTAAAAACATCACGGTTCAGAAATATTTGTTAAAAACAAAAATGAACGTTGTTCACAAGCATTAAATATTCAAATATGATTTACGTTTATGACGCAAGCTTATGTTAAAAATATTTTGTTTATTAAATTTTCAAAAGTTGGTAAGGGGAGACTCTACTATCTACCCAAGCTGTGAATCAACTTGTCTCCCATTACAAATACATGGGCAAGTAAGTAAAATAGAGCCCTTTTCGGGAAAATGGCGACATTATTTTTTTCACTGTTCTACAGCGCAAACTTGTAGAGAGATTTTAATCAAATTTGTTATGTTGATATAGTTTTAGTCATGTCTCGGGTAGTTTTAATTTTTTTAATAACTCAAAATTTATAAAGAGTAAGTAAGAAATACAAAATTAGTTTTTTAATACTTTAAATCATTTTTAACGATTTTCAACAAATTTTGTTCAAGTGTAACCTCTAAACGTCCAAATGAAACATATTAGGTTGCTAATCTTACAAAGGCGGGTAAAACAAAACAAAATTAACCATGTAGAAATATAACTAAATCTTTCAAAATCTGCTTAAATAATTTTGATTAAATTGTAGTGAAATGTAAAGATTAAAAAACCACTGAGCAAAATTACAAATAATAAAAGAAAAATCCGTTAAAGAATTAATTAAAAAACGTAAAAAGGAAGCTAAACTAGCGACATATAATAAATTTAATTTCATCTATAATTTTTATACTGTTGGCGTCATATACTTTATTTGAGAATACTTTATACTTAATATAATACTTGTTTCACAAGTTAACACCCTATGTAAACATATAAATATTGTTTTAAATGAACTACAAAAAATAAATCGGTATGGTTGATTTTCACTTTTTACTGACACCAACCGAACTGTCATGAATAGTTTTGTCTCTCAACTATTTCCATTGTGAATGTTCGTATGAGAAAGTTAGTGCATCATTTATTAAAACTCATTCTCTAAGTTTCACCACAAGAAATTCTTTAAGCCACCGGCTGTCAAATTAAGAAACTTTATAACTGATATTAGAATCGATTATTTCAAGTATCGATTAAAATAAAAGTTATGTGTCCATTAAACCCTGTCACACTGTCGGAATTAATTTGAAGTCGACCTTGATTTAAACTGAAGCCGGTGTTGGGAATAACTAATCGACATTGAACAATAGCAGAACGATCGATAAAATGCTAATGAGTTTGGGAACATCTCTATTAAATTATTAGCAATTTTAATTCAAGCCACTGTTTATGGGCGTCCACACAATGCTTTTCTTGGAAGCTGTTAGGCCTGATGGTTTCTTACAGAACGTTCTGAAGTCGGAAAAAACTATTTGATTTTATACTGAAGTTTGAGACGTTTCTGTGGTTTTGTTTGCCGTCAGTTCACATGGATAAACTAATTTTAACAAATTTATTATGACTATATTTGATCGCATTTTCAAGTGTTTCTTATTTTGTTTAGTAACTCATAATTTTATTAGTTCTAACTAACTTTATAGCTTTTAAAGGCTAATATAAATGTTAAAATTTTTACAGAAATTTTTTTAAACTATCGCGAGGTTTGAAAGAGTGAACATAAAATCTCTTACCCCCCCCCCTTCTGTTTTTACACAGTTTTCCTCACGTCGATTTCGCACTAAATAGCGTTTAGGTAATTATATAACGTTTTATAATTTGTAAACATTTTTGGCAGCCATTTTATTATTGGATTTGAATCATTTTTTTTAATAACAACATGTTGTTTTGATATATGATTTAACATAATTTTTAAGCCTTGAGTTCAGTGGCATAAATATATTTAATAGATACCGTGTGTCCCAAAAGTCTTGGACCGGAGTTGAAAACCAAAAAAAAAAAAAAAAAGATTAAAAAAAAGAAAGACTATTTGATATGTGTCTTCTGGAGATAAAAAACAACTTTTTGACAAATGAGACATTTTGCCTGTTCCCCGATAGAACTGATTCTGAGATATGACGACAGCGATGCGTTTTCAATTTTTTCCCAACATTTTAAGAGCCGGCATATATTTCGATGTGTTTTGTTGCGTTTTCAAGGTAAAAATTGATAATAATCTTCAGAGAAATACCCTTGAAATTAACTTCAACTACTATTTCGGGTTCTCAAAATTTAGAAACTGTCTACAAGTTGAGATTGTAACGTGTACACCATAAATTTATCATAAATCGGGTTTGTTGCGTGAATGTAAAACAAATATCTTACAAAAATCCTGTTTAAGACTCCTGAAAAGAAAAATTACAAAATTAACACCAGTATTTTCAATTCTATAGTCATTATTTCCAGGCACACAATTCACAGATTTCCTCACTGAATTTTCCCATTACCAGGTTTATTTTTCCAATTCATTTCATAACACTATATCAATTAATAATGTCTACAAATCCATTGCTTTCTAAATCCTTTTTTCCAACGTCAAACAATATTTGTTTAGCTTTGTGTGTAATCCCATGTTTTCATTGTACATTTTAAACAATAACATAGAGGTCACTCCAGTCGTCCTATCATGGTGGACATCTAGTCATTCTTTTTGTTATGCAATTTGTAACATATTATTTGTACCCCGCGGCGAACTAAAACCTTTATTTGCATTTTATAAACTCTTTAATATGCAGGAAATACTTTGTAATGAACTAACACAGCGAGTGTTTGAATATTGTATGTGTTTATATGTTGGTAAATATATGGATTATGTTGCATTATTTACATTACTAGATGTTCAATGAGCACTGTGGTGAATGTGACCAATATAAAACACTGAAACCCCTACCACAAGTTTGGTACAATAACCCACAAACAAATAAAATAAAATATTTATTTGTCTTATGTTATTATAGTTCCCTGATATACATTTCGGTAACCGATTATGGTAACTATAATAACATAAGACAAATAAATATTTTATTTTTATTTTTGTGGGTTATTGTACCAAACTTGTGGTAGGAATTTCAGTGTTTTATATTATTTAAATTTCTATTCAACTTTTTATATTTTTATTTTATGAACAAAGTTAGGCTAGGTTAGGTTAGGTTAGGTTAGGTTAGGTTAGGTTAGGTTAGGTTAGGTTAGGTTAGGTTAGGTTAGATTAGATTAGGTTAGGTTAAATTAAATTAATATTATTTAAATTTCTATTAAACTTTTTATATTTTTATTGTATAAACAAGGTTAGGTTAGGTTGGGTTAAATTAGAGAGTAATTGATAACGATTGGTAGGTAAGGTAAGGTTAGGTTAGGTTAAATTTATATTATTTAAATTTCTATTAAACTTTTTATATTTTTATTGTATAAACAAGGTTAGGTTAGGTTAGGTTAGGTTAAATTTATATTATTTAAATTTCTATTAAACTTTTTATATTTTTATTGTATAAACAAAGATAATGATTCGTAATTTGTTACTTATTTTTCGACATCTCTTTTAATTGTGATGCAAGAGTGTTTTCTATTTTTTATTTTATCACGCTTTTACTAAAATTGGGACATTTTTGTTCACGAAAAATCAATTACAGTATATATTGATGTGCAATAGTTTAAAATATTATACAGACACCAGTTTTAATTTTATATATTTTTGCAAACAAAAACACATGAAAACTGAGTATGACTGTTTTCGATAATATTTTATGTAGGAAATAATTTTTGTTTATTTGTAAAGTATTTAAGTCGTGGTTTTTGTCTTAGATTTAAATTGTAAGTATACATATATAGTTCCCAATTCTCTAGGATAAACTTTTGCCAAAAATATTATTTAAGACCATCTGGTCCTTTCATTATCTAACTCAATCACTGAAAAAAAAAGCTGCATTATATGATGTAACACTTATAGGGTTATATTTTATTTGAGTTTTGAAAAAGATAATATTGGGAAAATTGTCTATGCGTGTATGAGAGAAACCAGAATAAAACAATTATATATATATATATATATATATATATATATATATATATATAAATAATGAATGGATTGAATTGTCAGCTATCTCAAATTATAAATTATTTAAAAATTTTAATGTAACATCATATATATCTTGTTGAAACTCCATATTCAAGGATTAAATAAAGCTAAAGTTTCAAAATAATTTTAATAATATAAATGAGCTACAATTGTTTCGCCTTGCGGCATCATCGGGCAACAATAGACCTATATAAATATTATAAATAATATTTTAAAATACCTGAAGACTTAGTACAAATATACCCATATACTAAATTTCATCTAAATAGGCTTTTACGTTTAGACTATAGTGCACAGAACGAATATAAATGTCATTAAAAAAAACTTTTTTTAAACTTAGAGGATCTTAAAAGATTAGGTTAAATCTAGAATTTTTTTTGACCTATCACAAATTTATTTATTTAATTACTTTATATATATATATATATATATATATATACACCAATATATATATATATATATATATACACACACCAATATATATATATATATAATATATATTACATTGAGACAAACTAAACATGATTTAGTTTGAGAAAAACAGAGAAGATAATATTCTGTTATTTAATAAAGGTTTCTTTAACAAAAAGATTAAACAAAACAAATAAATTGGCGCATGACATAATAATACATCACTTAAAATTTAAATACATAAAAACAGGAAAGAAAAACCATAACAATATTACTTCTAAACCCTAAACAAAACAAAAACTTAAGATAAACAAAAATATACGGAATGGAATAAAGCAGCTCCCATAGGTCTTCCCTTTTTGAGGCTGCATATCTTAAGTAAAAAGAGAAAAAAGAAGAAAAAAACAGAGGCCAAGAGACCAACGGTAGCAGTTAAACTATTAATAAATTAAAATTAAATTAAATTATCCCTGTTGTGTAGTGCGTACGTGAAAAATTGAAATGTACATAATAAACTTTTTTTAATAATTTGAAATTAAGGCAACAATCACTTTTTCATACCTTCAAGGTAAACCTAGATTCAAGGTTTGTAAGATCTTACAACCGTAGATCGTGTCCTTAAACGTCTTCTAAAACGCTAAATATCTTACAGACCTATCGCTGTGTAAATGCTCGCTCTCGGCAACTTAAGTGCGATGTCAAATTAACACGACTCACATTAAAAATGCATTTGAATGAAGTTGGGTTGCAAGAGATAGCGATCGTCACGCACTCTAGGAGACCTGATGTATACATTATGTATAAGGGTGGCTTGTAGTGGAGTTTATGCAGATGTTGAAATAGTCGATGGGGTGTAGGTATCCCGCGCATTGATATACCCTTATGTCATACACTATAACCCTTCACAAACTACACTAAGGACGTGCTTATGGCGAAAGCGAAGCAAATTTAGCCCTTATCTCTCTCTCTCTCTCTCTCTCTCTCTCTCTCTCTCTCTCTCTCTCTCTCTCTCTCTCTCTCTCTATCTCTCTTTCTCTCTCCCTCCCCCCTCTCTCTCTCTCTCTCTCTCTCTCTCTCTCTCTCTCTCTCTCTCTCTCTCTCTCTCTCTCTCTCTCTCTCTCTCTCTCTCTCTCTCTCTCTCTCTCTCTCTCTCTCTCTCTCTCTCTCTCTCTCTCTCTCTCTGTCTCTCTCTCTCTCTCTTATAAATTTTTATGAAAACAGCGTCCATGACAACCGAAATAATATTAACTTATTTGTGGCGCTTAGTTTTGCTTTGTTTTTTGGTAGTGTTGGGTGGGAAAGTTTGTGCACCATTTATTATTTTAAGAAAAAATAGAAAACGTTTATAAGCAGTATTTTAAGATCGTCTAACGTACCAAGTGAGCTATTCACAAAGTCAAGACCAGACAGAGTGAAATTATACAAAAAAGACTGACACAATATGTTTTTAAAACGCAGTCAAAAGTAGACATTTCTTCAACAACAAAATACAAAATTTAACAAATAATTTAAAATTCATATTTGTTTTGTATCCAAGTCACAATGTTTGAAATAACCTTATGTATATTCCGCCACGTGACTTCTTTGTTGGTATTACAAGTAACGCGTTTCAGAACATCTGCTTCATCTTCAGAGTTTTTTCACTCGGTTGGTCGTTAATGCATTGAAACATTAAAATTGAACAAAAATCACGAACAAAACAATACATTTCACTGACAACAGAGCGGGACATATAGGGTGCGCATTGTAACAATGTCCTAGGACAACTAACTTCTCATATCTGTATCGGTTTTTATATAACTAACTGTATCTAACTGTATCATATATTGTATTCGAAGAGATATTTAGTTGTTCCTTCAATAAGCTGTGTTTATTATATTTAAAATCTTGAGATTGGTGAACCCATGGCTAAACCTTCTTTTTGAATAATATATATATATATATTAAGTGAAATAATTTTGATTCAACAAGTTGATTCTTTCGGTGATTTTTAGGGGTTCAATGTATTTTGCTTCGGGGAGGCGTATTTTAAAATTATTTTGTTTCTTAAATTGGTTATGTCAAATGACACTATTTTATAATTTGGGTTGTAAGGTGATGTCATTAATTTCATTTATGAAATCAAGGCTGTTTGTTGTGCTGTGTTTGTTTTTTATTAGTTTGCTGTTTCCTATGATTGAGGCTAATTTTTTAGCAATTTTATTTTAGCAACCGATAAAATGTGGGGGCTTCGACATTTATTTGTTTTAATAGGAATAAATTTAAGATATAAATCTTAAATAAACGACAATACAGATTTGAGACGTTAATTGTCCTAGGACATTAAACTATGCACATCCTATGTGTCACGCTTTGTTGTCTGTCAAATGTATTGTTTTGTTGAATTTGATATTTTAATGTATTAACGAATCACAGATAGTCATAATTAAAAAAAAACATATTATTTTAATATTCAAAAATGACAAAAGTAAAATTATTTGTAACGATAATAAAAATTTATAATGGAAACAGAACTAAGCGGAATAATTAATTTTTCTTATCCAATTTTAATATATAAATATATATTATAGATTGTAATTATATTGTTTACAATAATGTACATATTCTGCTAATAAACTCACTCAATACACATCATCTACTGTATAAAGATATAACCCTGTATTTCCGTGAATATTTAAACAGTTTATAAAATGACGACTGGGGCGACCTCTATTTAATTGTTTTAATCCAGAAAATGTAAACCTATTGTTACACTCGGAGTCAAACAAATATTGTTTGACGCTTGAAAAAATAATATAGGACGAAATGGATTTGTAGACACGTTATTAAAGATACATTGTTTTGTGAAATGAATAGAAAAAATAGATTCATCGAGGAAGCCAATGTCATTGTGTGTCTGGAAATTGTGATTGTAGAGTTTAAAATGTTACAATACAATACACTACACAGTACCTTGACGTTATTTCTGTATTGAATTGTATTTTTTAAACTTTGCGATGTTGTAAAGTAATCTTAAACGTTGAAATTGTTATTTTAAGTTCAATATTTCTTCTTATAGAAAACATTGCGCTTGGTTTTTCACACAAGTAAAGTGAAAAATATATTTGATGATTGAGTTTTTCCAGTTTTTATTTTATTTTACTTTTTTGATAGACAATTACCTAAGTTGAAATAGAAGAATCCTCACTTTTTGTTTTAAATGTTTTGCAATCTTTTGGAAAATATTTTTATTATTGAATAGAGCTTATGCGACCTCCTTCATGTGTAAACCAGACCAAGCGTAAAATATTATTAAGTTGAAATAGAATTTTTAATGACAACGGCCCAGGTCCATTTTATTATTTTTTTCTAATTAATTTTCATGTATACAAGGATTATTTTTATTTTCTTGAACACTTTCAGACTTGTTTAAGTAATTAATCAACAAAATTTCAAAGCAATCGGTAAATCTAACTTTAAGAAATAACTTTTTTATCAGCAACAAATACTTTTTGATTTACGTTCATAACTCCCAAACAGGATTTATTTTGGGTAGATAGCGCCCAAAATGGTTTGTTTGGATACTTCAGAGACTAAATTTTTAATTTGGATCGAATTCGAAAGAGGCGATCATGATAAAATAGTACTTTTGAATAAAATTGTTATCTCATGGCTCCTAACCTCAAATTTTGTCTAAAGACTGAAAAATCGCTTTCATTTTGACAAAATTTGATTTTTATAGGTGAAATCGACAGAGAGATATCAATAAAAAAACTATTTTCATTTGACTTAGGGGACATCAATTGGGATATATCCATATCACGTGACATTTATATATATAAGAAATAAAAATGAAATAATGTTTGTAATGTTAGTATATTGATTTCTGTTACAATTGTTTAAATTATAATTAATTGCTTTATTTGCTAGTCGTGTATTTGTAATGGAATTCTTCACCACATTTAAGCATAAAACTCCTCAACAACAGATTTTGTATGAATGAGACAAATTTTGTGTGACATTTGGAATTTGTGTATTTTCTCTCCTAGACGAAATTGCTTGCGTACACAATACCAAAAACTACCATTACAGTTAGTAAGTTAACCTAACCTATTTATTAAAACAATATAACAATCATTTGTTTTTGTTATATTGAATGCTTTTAATATTATTGTGGAAAAAAGTGAATTGAAAGTTATGATTTATGCGCAAAATATCTGCGCACTACCTGCCTGTTAGTTAACCTTACTGTAGTATAATTAATCATAATCCAAACATCTGTCCCGGAAGTTTGAATTTCTCACGATGGTTTATAATTCAATTACAATACTGAATGTCAACTGTAAGCTTAGAGTGATGTGTGTGCTGGAGATTTAATCCCTGTCACTCAAAATGTAATGGAAGGGGAAGAGGACATCGGTCAGTGTCTGTTGGTCAACAACTGATGGACAACTGAGACCCTATCTTTTGTAATTAGACTTATCATAGTCTGCGAGGCTTTAAAAAATATGATGTAGACTAGTTTTCCTATTATGTACGTCAATCAGATCGAACTCTTAGTTTAATAATCGATAAATCGAAGGAGTTTCGTGTAACATCCTGCATATTATCCTCACCATACTTACAGTACCCTCAGACTAGAAGTGTGTCTGGTGTAATTGGCGTTTCCTCCCTTCTACTTGTTTCTTTAACGTGACTTGACGGTACAACCCATTCCAAAAAAACTAGGTACACAAATTACTGCTTAACTACATTTAATTCTTAAAAGTTTAATTTTGTAAACTTTTATTCTTATTTACACTGATAAAAAAAACGAAAGTAAGGTAGGCGTTTACACAGAAGCATTTGAGGTCTATATTTTTGTTGGGGTTGTACCGCTGAAAGCAAACGCAACAAACGAAGTTTGGGAGCTCCCCTTTTCCTCTCCACACCAGACACATTCCTACCTTGAGGATACTGTATCTTCAAGCTATTTACAAGAGCATGTTACACTTCATCCTCAGCATGACTGAGAACCTAGAGGGTGCTTAAAAAAACTTTTAATGTAGAAATTTATTCAGACAACTTACAGAATAGGTTGAGGTGTCATTATAAAGCAAAGCACATTAAGTTTAATTCACGTAGTGACGTAGTACGAAATGCAATCACCAGAAAACCCATCACCGTTGCGGTTAAAAATGGCTACATTCACTGGCGCTGGACGTACGCTCTGAAACGAATTCGGCGATTTCAGTTGAACACAATTTGCATGACCAATATAGTAAGAATCCTCCAAGTAGCCCACAATTTACTCTTGATAGGAACAAGTTTGTTTGACTAAAACCATGACAAATCACCAGAAAACTCATCACCGTTGCGGTTAAAAATGGCTACATTCACTGGCGCTGGACGTACGCTCTGAAACGAATTCGGCGATTTCAGTTGAACACAATTTGCATGACCAATATAGTAAGAATCCTCCAAGTAGCCCACAATTTACTCTTGATAGGAACAAGTTTGTTGTGACTAAAACCATGACAAATCACCAGAAAACCCATCACCGTTGCGGTTAAAAATGGCTACATTCACTGGCGCTGGACGTACGCTCTGAAACGAATTCGGCGATTTCAGTTGAACACAATTTGCATGACCAATATAGTAAGAATCCTCCAAGTAGCCCACAATTTACTCTTGATAGGAACAAGTTTGTTGTGACTAAAACCATGACAAATCACCAGAAAACTCATCACCGTTGCGGTTAAAAATGGCTACATTCACTGGCGCTGGACGTACGCTCTGAAACGAATTCGGCGATTTCAGTTGAACACAATTTGCATGACCAATATAGTAAGAATCCTCCAAGTAGCCCACAATTTACTCTTGATAGGAACAAGTTTGTTGTGACTAAAACCATGACAAATCACCAGAAAACTCATCACCGTTGCGGTTAAAAATGACTACATTCACTGGCGCTGGACGTACGCTCCGAAACGAACTCGGCGATTACAGTTGAACACAATTTGCATGACCAATATAGTAAGAATCCTCCAAGTAGCCCACAATTTACTCTTGGTAGGAACAAGTTTGTTGTGACTAAAACCATGACAAATCACCAGAAAACTCATCACCGTTGCGGTTAAAAATGGCTACATTCACTGGCGCTGGACGTACGCTCTGAAACGAATTCGGCGATTTCAGTTGAACACAATTTGCATGACCAATATAGTAAGAATCCTCCAAGTAGCCCACAATTTACTCTTGGTAGGAACAAGTTTGTTGTGACTAAAACCATGACAAATCACCGCGACACCCTAAAGCTGTTGTGGAACAAGTCAGGTAGAGCTTTACGCTTAGATCTAAGAAATCAACGCGTTATCGTATGTCTCATGAGTCTGGTACACCACACACAAATATCAGGTCTTTATTACGTCAACGTACAAACTGATGGTACAGTAACTGATGCAGATAAAAATTCTCATCTGGATTTCTGGCCAGAAAAGGACCTTCCTGGACAACTTAATTTTAGACTCATATGACGATGAGAATACATTTCACATACTATGTGATGATGAAAATCCCCACAATCTAATTTTAGATTGCAGAATCTGATATAACGGAAATTCGTGTGAATCTTTGGTGCATGTTCGTGATTGTTAAAAAGTAAATCTTTTTTAGGTTCTCAGCAAATTTAAATTATTTGGCTTTTTGTTTTCATGGACCAAATCCGAAATTGTATCATTTGTCTAGATTTTCTAGAATATGTTTTTCATTCCACATTTAGACGACGATCACTGTTTCACTAACTGCAAGTCCAACTTACTTTCGCGTCCGTCCGATAATTCGTTCATACTCTATTTGCAGATGGTGGATTGGTCGTGCATTTGCAAGCCGCCTCACTTGGCAGATTTGACTCTTCTATTTTTTGAGGAGGGTTGTTTCCTTAAAGATCGCACATATGTTTCACCTATACGATCTCTCTGAACTGAAAAACAGAAATGACGCCTCAACTGCAGAAGTATTCCCTGATGTATTGATTAGAGTTAAAAAATATATATTTCAGGTAAGATGTCTGCCATATCAGAAATGGTAATCACATCGAACCAAAAAGACTGTTTAATGACAAATTTGAAGTGTTTTACTTTAAAACGACACCTCAATCGATTATGTAAAGTTAACTAAATAAATTTCCACATAACTTTAACGTTTTCAGTCCTCTTTGAAACGCTTTGTACAATTTGCACTTTGTGAATTTTCCATAAAATAATTCCGTTAAAGTGAAATATAGTTCACATATATTTTGAATGAATCAAACTTGAGGCCCATTATCATGTTTGATTTTGTTTATTCTACATTCAATTTCGCGGTAACCTAACTATCAGAAAATGTGTATAAAATAGCCAGTGACACAAACAAACCGGTTAAGATTTTGAATACACAGTCTTAGAGCGCCGATGAGATAACTTGGAGTTACAAATTTGTTTATTACTAAATTACTTACGTCTTAGCAATCTTGTGTTTAGTTTTTATTAATATTTCATAACAGCTGTTTCGGTATAACATATACCATCATCAGATGAAACAACACGTTTACACAACACACTGATACACATTTCACAAAAATAAATAAACATAAAATGTTTGTTACTGCAGTACAGGTCGAAAATAATATAAAATAAAGTGGAGATAATATAGCCACATCTTGCTAATGTAGTGGTTAACTGTTCACTCTACATAAGGCAATATGGAATTTACAAATTCGTCTTTAAAAACGGAAAACAAATGTATTGTTCGAAAATTCCTACAAAATTTAATGACTTTAAAAAAGTCAAATAAGCTGATTTATAATCATAAATAAATTACTTGCCATAAATGAATATATTATTTCTCTTAATTCAACAAAAGCATACATAAGAGGTCTTTAGTATTTATTTTCTCAAGCAAATTGATCTAGAAATATCGTTAACAAAATACTGTTTTTAAAATTAATTACACGAAAGTAAAAAATAAATAAACGTTTTAAGAATTAGAACATATCAAACACTTCTAACTGACAAGGTTTTCAACTTTCACTACATTTAGTGTCAATAATTAGACAAAAAGTTGTTGATATATGCTGTCACTTATAATGGCAATATGTACTTGATTTAAATAAAAACAAATCATATAATTTGAGTTGGTATGAACTGAAAATAAATCTTGTATAAACATTATCTTGTAAGTAAATTTGAATCAATAAACAGTTTTTAATGTCAGTTAATACTAACAAGTACGACGAACAAGGTTCTTTTCCTATTAGTGAAGGCCTAGTTTGCATCAGCTGTTTGCATTACGTTACACCAATATAGCTTATTAAATATTCATTTCGCGTCTAAAATTAGATTGTAGTGGTTCAGAATTGTTTTCTAGTTCGTTATTATACAGGAAAACACAATAGAAAAGTTTCAAAGGCGCATTTTACCCCCTTTTATTACTAACACGATTTTTCCGGCATTACAACTTTGAATGATTATAACTCAAAAACGAAGCCATTTATCGAAAAACTGCCACCATAGTTTTCCTTGTTAAATTGTACATGCAAATCGTGTATCACATTGTTCACTTTCCTATTAAAAAAAAATTGTTTCAATGACAGTGAATCCAAGATGGCGAACAAAGATTTCAAACTTTAAAAAAAGTTTAATTTGGTTAACTATATAGATCTGGATTTGTTTCTCCCTTCAAGTGCCACTAAGTTATGCTGTTCTACTCTTGATGAGCAGAAGGCATTTAAATAAGACTTAGAGTTCTAGAAGTTCTAAGTGCAGCAGTTATTAGGAATTGTAGATTTTCAAATTGTTTAACTTGCTCTACTGACTCGATGAAATATGTTGTAGTATTGGTGGTTGATATGGTGAAGTGGTGGTCTTTAGTTTCCGTCTTATGACCTTTGGTGGGATTAAAGAACTAAAATCAAGTACATCAATAAACTAAGTACTTAACCTCCCCTTTTTTGGAAAAAAATCATCCACTTTGAAAATCATGCTTCGAGAAAATATCACGTCCATGAAATCCTAAATGTAAAATACACCCGGATAATTCAAACTTCCTCACGAATAATCCACCCTGATCCGAGTCTTATAAACCTGTCGTGATTAATCGAACCATTCTACAATCCCCCCTTCTATCTATAGACACCCTTCATTTTGCATCCCTTTATGAGGTGAGATTTATTTTTGTTCTTGTCAAAGAAAAACAAAACAAAACAACCCTCTCTTCAATAAAGACACACATGCGACTTCCAAGGACTCAGGTGGCCTTCGGATGACTTTGACTGTGCACATCTATTGTCACCCGCGACAAATCATTCTTCCCCTTAACTTATTGTTTACAATTTACTCCTTGTATGGAGACGCAACGAGCCATAAAAAACAAACACAACATATGGGGCCCTTGTTAAATAAGACAACGCCAAAATGAACGCGTCCCGTTATGCTTTAGTATGCAAATTGTTTCCCGCCAAAACCAACCAATACGCATCCCCCTATGTTAAGGTCTTCAATAAATAAAGTGACTTTATTTGTAGAAATGTAGTTACTGAAAAAATTTAATTATATTTCTGTTTAATTTAAGTTACATTTTACTTCAAAGTTTGATTTACATTATTAGATTAGCAGTATTTGAGTTTTTTTTCTACGTATACAGAAATGTAATTTAATAATTAATATTTTGACTTTAAGTATAGGTCGGGGTAATCTAAGAACATACGCTAATTATTGATCTCACTATGCATTGTATCATCGCTCTTTTAAAATGGAAAACCTTTCCAAAAACTGTATCATTTCTCATTTCTTTAGATTACGTTTTTTCTAAGAAGTTTTATAGTAATATATCGAGTGAATAAAGTTGTTCATTATAACATCACCTAATTGTGAAGAGTTTTGAAACGTTTTTGTGATTATTTTCGACACATCAAAAATACCCTAATTATATAAAACAATCTAAATTACAATTTTGAAGAATGTTTCAGTGAAAAACAATTTCAGACTCGAATTGTTGTATATTTTAAAGTTGTGTACAACTGTGAAAATTTTTTATACAAAACAAAGACAACCATTTTAGGTGTGAATATTTTTGAAACAAAATAATCACATGTTTATCTGTGTTTGTAAATTCATATTATTATACTACTAATATTATATGTAAAATCTGTGTTTTTGGACACATCCTTGTTCGCAGTTGCATACAACATGAATTATAAACTTTTTTGATTGCGATTACAATAGAAATTATGGTCCCTACTAAACTGCTTTTAAATCAAACAAAAACATACTATTTATGTTGATAATCTATAGGAAATATTTTAAATTAATAAAACCCTTTAAATAATAAAAAAATCTCACATGACTGCCAATAATGGACTGGATTGTAACGTAACGCATTTCATTTTATATAATTTCATTGTTAATTTAAAAATCTAGACAAATAGTTTTACATTTTGAAATGATATTGTTCCAAAAACAGGTTGGACGGTTATGTTTTCTAATAATTGATAATAATTTCTTGGATATCCAAAACTACTTTAAATAAATCGCTACAGCACATTTTTGAAAAATGCTACTTTTTTGTGCATTCAGACAGTAGTGTAAATTATACATTAATGTACATTGTACAAACTATATTAACCTAATAGTACAGTGTTTAGGCTAGAGCTCAATTCACAAACACGTTATATACATACATAAAGTCAAATTTCAAACAGTTCAGAGACACGAGTGTGTCACCTGAAACAGTGTATTTTTGCGCCCCTTACAGCTCACAAGAATTCGGGTGAAGCCCCGGACCGTCGCTCTGTGGATTCAACTTCCGCCCAATGCAAGATATCACCCACACGTCTTTATTTGTGTCACATGACCATGCATTTTTTATGAGATCTATAGGCCTACCAAACAGAAAGAAACCTGCGCAGAACCGTCATTTCAAGAATGGCTTGCGCACGCATGTAGGGGCGATGGCGGGGAGGGGATTGGAGTGGTGGTGGGGATAATTGGTTACAAATTTAACATAATATAAAGCAATTTAAAACCTATAATTTAATGTAGTTTTACGTCTTTTACTTTGTAAACTATTTAAATTTACTAATTGTAGTTGTCAGGAACATAAACGATACAAAATCACAGTTTTTTAGCGCTGTAGTAGGTTTGAAAAACAAAATATTAAACCCTACGCGTTGAAGCGGGCGGGTATGTTGGCATAACTGGGGCTCTCCCTCTCCCACCACAGTTCTACCTGATCGAGACACAACCAGAGCGCGGTTCTTTTCTAAGCGGGACCCTATAATTCTATTATTAAGTTCTAATTAATAAACCTAATTAACATTACTAAATTTGACTTACGTGAAATATGGTTGGCCACTAAAGTTATTGTAAATTTCCTTCAACACCGACTTCAATAATTCGACCATTTTGGTTTAATTTACCGTGCTATAATTTATTAGGTGTTCGCGAGAAGCTCAAACTACCATCCGAATCGTTTCTAAAAAAACTCCTAGACACTCCTAGACTTTGTCAGTTTGGCCCAAAAAATTAAATACTAATTCGGTGATGCTAAAAACATTTGTCTTCACGAAATCTGTGCAATTTGAGTCCGCTTGCTGCTGTCTGTTTGGACTTCAATCGAGGTAGTGAGGGCTGACGCCTGCTATTCAAAGATATGCAACTTATGGTGCATGTGATGCGGGGAATCACAGATTAGTAAAAAACACTTTTTTCAAAATTAATTAGATTTTTTGGCAATCACAATACTTACTACGCTTATGTAAACAAAATAAAAGTATAATTGTAAAATAAGAGTTTAAAATTGTGTAGCCTGTTGAAAGGAAATTAAATTATGGGAAAATAAAAACATGATTGGAAAACTTGAGAAGATAACTAAAGGAAGATTTATTTGACTGAAAACAAATAATGAAAAACTTCTTTTAAAAACGTGCACCGATACATTGTAATCTATTCACAAGTAAAAACAATAAACTACTTTGTAATTTATGTTGAAAGTTTTTACCATTGATAAATATTTTATCTTTTAACGCTTACCTATTTGTTAGTTGCAAATAGCAATACTGTTTACAGAAACATCAAAAATATTTGGCAGTAACATATTAAATAATAGTACATTAAATTTAACAGACTCCGTTTTTTCTATTGTGACGTCATAAGATTCTTTCTCGGAATTTCCATGTTGTCAGTAAGAGTAACAATATAAATAAATATTGAATTGACTTGTGAGATAATAAACATTGCAATTCAAATTCTTTCTTCATTTTTAAAATTATTGTATTATTTTTTTAAACTTTTGCAGGCGAGTAGTTTAAGAATAAAAAAGTCCATAAAAACAATGATGGAAAGAATGATACCGCCCTATGGTTGCTATAGTTTCAATACTATAGTTCGTCGCGACCTCTCTAGTTGGAATTATAAAGCATTGTTACTCTTAGAAAGAAAAAAAATTCGAACACATTGTAGCATTTAAATTCAAAAAAGCACTTCCGCCATATAACTTAACTCATTTCGTAAATATACATTCTACCTTCCGTCGCTTGACAGATGCTGGCATCTAGCGGCCCGCTCCTAAACCAAGCATCACCTGATACTTGAAACCAAAGTACATTTCGCCGGTCAAGCTAGCTTCTCGATTACCAGTCCACAGTCTACATGCGATAACAACATGGTCTACATTCTTCATAACTCCGTTAGTTAAAAGTTTTCTTCTTCTCTCAAAATCACCGTCTTTCAAATACATCATGTTAAATTACAGCTTGTGCGCCTTAGTCTAATAATCTGTTTCAAAAATGTTAAAATTAACCATCATTTTCTCGGTGCTACCTCACGTGATCTGCGACAGGATTTACCAGGTACTACAACCTTACAGATTTTGTCATATTATAAATTTTGTTAATTTTTAAAATAATTTGTTAATTATCATGTTTTCTTTAAAATATGTATTTCATGTTTTATTCAATATTCTATTTCCTTTTGAAACTAAATGATTATAAAAATTTTCTTTTCTTAAAACATCATTTACAAAATCTTGCAAAGGCACATTTTACGTTTTGAACAATTTTGTGAAATAAGTGCAAACTAGTGTTGAACATTAAATGATCAGAATATGAACTTGTCAAATATAAAACAATTGAGGAAATTTCTTCTAAATCAGAAAATTTCGTTTTACAGACTTTTGCAAAATCTTACAAGTCTTATACAAGCTTTCTTTTAAACAAAATTAAAATATATATAAATAGATTTATAATAATCTAAGAAGCTTTTAAGTACCATCTTAACGAATTTCTGTTATACAACCAATTTTCTTTAATTTTGGCAAATGATCAGATATTTCTTTAATGATGAACATTAATGCTAAAACATGTCTGATTTTGTACAGACACTAAAAGAACATGTTTTTTTGCTCACAGCTAATATGCTGGTAGGACAAATAGGAGAAATTGGAGAAATAAAGAAATTCTTGTCTCACATTGCACAAACCAACGAAACATCCTAACAAGTTTCGTCCTGTTGGCAAAACACGTTTTTTTTGTATAACGTAACCTCACATTTTCAAGTGCATAAAAGTGATGTCTTTTTCTACAGCTGACTTTACAGAACTTTAACTAACTCATTTTGTATATGTGCCTAAATTTACTTTCGCAAATATGTGTTCCTTAAGACTATTTTCTAAATGTAGACCTGTGTAGTTAATTATAAAATATATATATAAAACAATTATTGGGTGGAGCCTGCATGCAATTTTCGGTCCTAACAACCTCCAAGAGGTTAATTTCCAAATTAAAATAATTGACGTCAATTAACAAAATTTCAAAATTCTAAATTCCTTTTTTTGTTTGTTTAAAATATATAAATTTATTTGGCCAATATAGTTTTTAAGAAATTTTTCAAACCAGTTATATTATGTATCTTTAGTTTAGTGATAAACATGTTAACTATAGATATGATTTTTGAACTTAAAATATCAAACTCTTTTATATTTTGTTAAATTCTGTAATTGTTTAAAAAGAAACTATCATCTTATAAACTAAAAAAGGGGGGGATAAGTTTTTTTCTTTTTTTTTGAATCTTTTGATTAATTTTTTTTTTATTATTATTATACTTTTACATTAAGGGCGTATAATCTTTTTTTATTAATTATAATTCTGTGAATTATTAAGCTGTGCTCATTGTCTTTTTTTTATTGTTAAATTTTTGTAACTATAAATATACATATTAAAAGGGGGGATAAATTTTTAGAATCTGTTGATTAATTTTTTTTTTAAATTATTATATGTTACAATTAAGGGCTTATAACTTTTACAATTTATGATACTGTTAATCATAAGTTTTTTTTTTATTGATCATTTGTGTCAGAATGTCTTTTGTTGTAAATGACAAAGTCTGAATCGCCGAAATTTCTTTCTGCTTTCAATAAACTTGAGCCTTGTTAATTACTAAATTTGTCTTTGTCTTTTTTTATTTTTTTCTTTTCAAACATTGTTACCATTTTGGTTCCGCCTTTATTAAATTTAAGTCCCCTGGTAACATGTTTTTGGTAGCAGAGCGTGGTTAGTTCTAAATCATAGAGTTGTTAATTTTAAATTCTGGAACCCTAGTTAATTTTCAAAATTTTGCATTGGAACTATCTAAATTTAAATTCAAAATTTTCTTTGCTAAACAAGGCTCATTTTTATGTTTCGCAGCTTTTCAAATACTGCACAACTGTTGCTGATGAAATTTTTTTTTAATTTAGTTTAAATATTTAAATCTCTATAAATCTATAGTCTCTTTTTTTATTATTGATTTATTTTATAAACACATTACACAAAAACTTCTAAACCAATTTTGATAAAATTTTTTTTTATTATTATTATTTTGTCTACTTAATTATTTTTTTTTCATATATATATATATTTACATACACTGCACACTAAACATTCACTGAATTTGATCCATACAGCGGGCTCATTCGGGAATCCAAAAAAAAAAAAATTTAAATAAATAATAAAATCCAAAAATAGTTAAAAACAAAAAAAAAAAAACAAAAAAAATTCAAAAAATTTCATTCAAAATTTTCTCGAGTTTTCTTTCGCTTGTCTGTATCAATTCATACTTACACACACACATATATACACAACAACTACACTACATTTAATTCTTGAGTCTTTCTCTGGCTTTTTCACCTTTTTGCATCACTTTAAAAGAAATTTTTTTTATTATTATTAAATTACTTGGTTTATTTTTTTTTATAATCATCAGCAACAGTTAAAAATGGCAGTGGATTTGCTGCGATTAGTGGATTCGTTAAAGAATACCGAGCTTGCTTTTGAGGTAGTAGCTAGAGGTGGTGAAAAAGACATTGTAGCTAAAATGCGAACCTCTCTTAGGTCCCTTCTGCAAAACAGCGTCGAGCCCGAAATGGGAAACTTCACCGAAGACATCCTCTTGCAACAGATAGCGTTAGCCCGGAACTCCTTGTTTGTCTTGCAAGACGACCTGGAGAACCTCGATTCCGAAAGAGGAATCAAAATGATTCGTGTTCGTGCGCGCATAAACGTCTTCGGAAGACGGCTAGAGTTCCTAAATCGGGTGCACACTGAACAAATAAAAGTAGCAGACAACAACGTGCCACGGGATCTGGCCGAGCTACATAACAATTTCGCTACGCTCAAAGAAAAATTTAAAGCCTTTGAGCAAACCGTTGCTCCTCTAAAACTAAACGTAAGCATCCCGCTAACGCCCTCTGGGGGAACCACTAAAGCTAGCTCTGCAGAGCCATCTCGGTCTAATGGGCCAAATCTCCTTGCGGACACGCCGCAGGCTGAGACTCAGCAAACTACACCTAGCAGCTCGAAAGGCTGTCAATACATTTCCTTATACGGAAAATTAAGTCATCCTGCCGAACAAATAATTAAGACAATTCCTCAGACAGATGGTTTCGACCTTGACAAATTATTAAATTTTTTTAAAATCTCTTTAAAAATAGTTAAAACTTACCCGGACGTAGCCTTAAACATTAATAATGTTCTGATGCCCTATGCTCAGGGCCCTTTAAATTCATGTCTGATTAGACATCAGGCATTTAATACCTTTCATAAAGAGGCCTTAAGTCTCTTTATACCATCAAAACGGTTAGCTTCTTTAGTGCAGGAGTTATTTTATAGGCCCCAGAAGACTAACGAGGCGGTGCACATCTTTGTAAATGAAATTAAAGAGGCTGCAGAAACACTTAATTTAGATAAGACCGAATTGGAGGTCACGGACGTCATTCTGGAGGGACTGTCTCCGGAAGTCCGCAACTGTTTAGTTTTTGCGACTAAGCCTAAAAATTTCGCAGATCTAGATCGACTCTGCGCTCACGTAAATAACATCATGTACACTGACAGGCAAAGGGCTCCATTAAAGAGACCTGAGTTTAAAAGTCCTGATTTTAGACCTACAAGACCTGTAGTCTGTTACAGTTGCGGGCAGCCGGGACATAGAAGCCCAGAGTGTCGAAACCGGCCTCCAACAAGGCAATATCCTCCAAAAAAACGGAGGCAGGTTTGGAGTCTAGTTGGTAGCTCCAGGCCAGCCTCCCTTTCTAAAACCAACCACATCGGATTTAAACATAACACGAAACCACATTTTTTTAATAAACCTCCCTTTCAAAATTTAAACTCAATCTCCTATTCAAGAAGAAACAATTTCGGCAATAAAATTCAAAATTACGTTACTCCCATCTGTTATCATTGTGGCATACCCGGTCACTATATCTGGGGCTGTAAATTCTTCTCTCTACGGAATAGGTCCAGGCAAACCTATTCCAGCTCTAAGCTTTCCAACTGCAAACTTCAAAAAAAAAATAACATTTCTCTTAAATCTAGGGGTCTGAACGATCAGTTTTTGCCTTTGGTGGAAGTAGCTTTTGGGCAAATTAAAGTTAAGGCTCTGCTGGACTCCGGTTCAGTAAGATGCGTCATTTCTAAAGCCCTTTTTAAAAAATTGAAGAACACCAAGGCTTTTAAATCCATCACCAGGGTGAAGGCTGATTGTGTCACGGCTTCTGGAAAAAGGTTGCCCATTTCCTACTCTTGTCGTCTTCATCTTAAAATGGAACATTGTAGTTGGAATGTGGATTTCCTGGTGGCGCATAAGTTGTCGTGTCCTCTGATCCTCGGGTCAGATTTCATATCTAAAACGGGACTGGTACTTGATCTTTCAGCAAAAAACTTCTATTTCAAATTTTCAAGGTCTATTGTTTTTCCTCTATGTAATTTTAGTAATTCTGCGTATAAACCTATAGTGTCCACAACATCTGAATCTACTGCTCCTGATCCTTTAGGTCATCTTCAAAAGGACGATAAAAACGCCATTTTAAAAATAATTAATGATTTTCCTCAGGTACTCACAAAAAGGTTAGGTTTAACACATCTAGTTGAATACGATATTCAACTGAAGGACAACACTCCGGTCAAGTGTTCTCCATACCAATTGGCACCTCCCAAAATGGAATACCTCCGCGAACACATCAACGAATTGTTAGATTCAGGAGTAGTAGAACCCAGCCGGTCGGCATATGCATCCCCTGTTTTTCTGGTTCAACACCCCGAAAAGAAAACAAGGATGGTGATTGATTATCGGAGGCTCAATCAAAACATCGTCGTCGAAGCGGTGCCGCTACCTAACTTACATCAAAGTTTTAACTGGTTTGTCGGTGCCAAATATTTCACAGTTTTCGATCTTAATTCAGCTTATCATCAAATCCCTTTGTCTCAAAAGTCCAAACAAATTACCAGCTTTTGTACTCCTTGGATGC
The DNA here is from genome assembly GCA_963513935.1 of Aphrophora alni. NCBI lineage: Eukaryota > Metazoa > Arthropoda > Insecta > Hemiptera > Aphrophoridae > Aphrophora > Aphrophora alni. The sequence continues at coordinate 45,088,662 of OY740778.1, forward strand.
TTTATCAGTTTACTCGAGTCCCTTTTGGACTCTGTACTGGTGCCCAAGTGCTTACCAGACTCTTGGATCAGGTCTTCCATGACATCAAATTCAAATTCATTTTTAATTATCTGGATGACCTAGTCATCTACTCCAAAACTTGGGAAGAGCATCAAAAACATCTTCGGGAAGTCCTTACTCGTTTGCGGCGGGCTGGCTTGACTGTTAACCCAGATAAGGTCCGTTTCGCTGTGAATGAGATAAGCTTTTTAGGACACCTAGTTTCTTCTCGTGGCGTGCAAATCGACCCATCTAGAACAAAAGCAATTAGAAACTTTCCGCAACCCAAGAACCCTAAGGCCGTTTCCAGATTTATTGGAATGGTCAATTTCTTTGCTAAATTCATTCCAAATTTCGCGGAGCACGCTGCGCCTCTAAATCTGCTTCGGAGGAAGGGCCAAAAATTCTCTTGGCAAGCTGAACAAGAGAAAGCTTTCAAACATCTTCGAGAGGCAATAACACAGCCTCCGGTTCTCCGGATGGCCGATTTCGCCAAACCATTCATCCTGCAAACGGATGCGAGCTCGGTGGCCCTTGGAGCAGTTCTACTCCAAGAAATTGACGGCTCACGACAGCCCATAGCGTACGCTTCACGTACTTTAACACCTGCAGAAAGAAAAGCCTCATCTGCATATGAAGCCGAATGCCTAGCAGTAGTTTTTGGAGTAGAGAAATTTAGGCAATATCTAGAGCATCGGGAATTCCTATTAGAAACTGACAACCAAGCCCTTTCTTGGCTTTTAGCACGTCCTCGTCAACTTGGTAAATTAGGCCGGTGGATTGCCAAGTTGACTTCATTGAAATTTAAGGTAGCGCACATAAGAGGAACTCAGAACATCATAGCAGACTCCCTCTCGCGCATGTTTGAACCGGAAAATTTCAACGAAGAAAATGTCACCTTTTCGTGTACCAGTCTCCTCACAAATTTTCCTCTAGCTTTTCATGACATCCAGACTCATCAAAAGGCCGACCCTATTTTGAAAAATATCATTGCCGATCTTGAACAGAACATCTCTTCGGAGAAGTACTGTTTAAGTAAAGGTGTTCTTTGCCTGAAAAATCATCTGGAAAAGCCCACCAGAATTTATTTACCTCAGTCCTTAGTCGACCTGGTGATTAATTATCATCACGACTCCGTTGTGGGTGGTCATCTTGGAGTACTTAAAACTTTGTTTAAGGTAAAGGAGAATTTTTATTGGCCAACTTTAAAACAGGATGTCACGTCTAAAGTGCGAGCTTGTTCGGTGTGCGCTGTAAGCAAACCCGCTCACAACTCCAAATTAGGATACCTTGCCTCAACGGTTCCCAATCGTCCCATGGAAAAATTACATATCGACTACGTCGGACAGCTTCCTAGGACAAAACAGGGCTACAACATGATACTGGTCGCAGTTGACCAGTTCTCAAAATTCACCTGGCTCATGCCTGTCAGAGATGCAACTTCCCACAGTACAATTAAGGCCTTAAGCCAAAACATTTTTCAAAATTTCGGTTTTCCAAAGATAATAATCTCTGACAATGCACAATGTTTTGTATCACATGTCTTCCGCAACTTTTGTTTTTCTCGCGGTATTAAGCATGCAACTTTATCTCCTTATCACCCCCAACCTAATAATGCGGAAAGACTCAACCGAAACCTTAAGGCAGCCCTTATCGCCTATCACTCCAAAAATCAATCCTCTTGGGACGACTCCCTTTGCTGGCTTCAGCTGGCTTTCAATTTCGCACATCATGAGACTCTTAAAGCAACACCTTTTAGTATTCTTTTTAATTTTCTCCCCAATACACCACTGAGTCTCAGCTGGAACATACATGATCTCCTTCCAAAACCTAATACTAACCCATCACAAGTTTGGCGCCAGGCCAAAGACAATATAATGAAAGCGCACCAAAAGGCCGAAAAGACCTATAACAAATTCAGGAAGCCTCATCTGTATAAAATCAACGATCTTGTCTGGTGTAAAACACACCCTCTGAGCTCCGCTATAGACAAGCGAGCTGCTAAATTGATGCCTCGATGGTCCGGTCCCTTCCGGATCATTGATTTTCTTACTCCAGTTACCGTTGCGCTTTCTTTCGCCAATTCACCTCGTTTTATTAAAAAGGCACACGTCGAGCAACTCAAACCTCATCATATAAATTAAATATTAACAAATTTCTAGAACCTTCTCCTTTACAATTTAATTTTCTTTCTGATCTTTCTTGGCCCGCACAAATTGTCATTTGGTAGTCTTCTCTCTGTGCACTGCAGAACATAATAAAATACGGAACCAAGCCGTATTTCCTCTAAGCCAAATGCACATCTGTATGTTTGGGCATCGGTGGGCTGAGCTCTCCTAGAGCCCCTCCGTGCCGTAATCTGTATAGATGTTTGCAGGCGAAGAGATATTGATTTTCCTTGTCCAGTGATATATCTCACTGTTTCCCGGACTTGACGCTTTTCAACCCATAGTCTGATCAACTATGAGGTTCCACTTTACGGCAATGGCCGCTACATGTACCTGACATGTTTCCCTATCTAGACATATCTTGACATCGAGCACTCCGCGGGTGTAATCGATGCGACGAGAATATAGAGAGCGTCATGAACTCTTCTATTTCTTCGTCACCATAACGTCTTCGGACGAGGACATAGTGAGTCCATTTCCTTAACAGTTAAGTTTGGTGTATTTGTTCTTTGTTGTTTATCTTGGTGGAGGTATACTGACCGGTTCTGTCGAACTACATATAGTTAATGTGGCACTCGCCATGCATGTTAGTCTTAGTTGTTTTTTTTTGTTTATCTCGAGGTCCAAAACACCTGTCTGAGAGGAAATTTTTTTTTTACCCCTTCAAGCACACTCTCTCTCCTTTTTCTAAATTTTGCGGGAGGCCCTTCTGGCCCCTTTTCTTTCTACACTAACTCCGTCTTTCGGGGGGGGAGAGCTGTAGCATTTAAATTCAAAAAAGCACTTCCGCCATATAACTTAACTCATTTCGTAAATATACATTCTACCTTCCGTCGCTTGACAGATGCTGGCATCTAGCGGCCCGCTCCTAAACCAAGCATCACCTGATACTTGAAACCAAAGTACATTTCGCCGGTCAAGCTAGCTTCTCGATTACCAGTCCACAGTCTACATGCGATAACAACATGGTCTACATTCTTCATAACTCCGTTAGTTAAAAGTTTTCTTCTTCTCTCAAAATCACCGTCTTTCAAATACATCATGTTAAATTACAGCTTGTGCGCCTTAGTCTAATAATCTGTTTCAAAAATGTTAAAATTAACCATCATTTTCTCGGTGCTACCTCACGTGATCTGCGACAGGATTTACCAGGTACTACAACCTTACAGATTTTGTCATATTATAAATTTTGTTAATTTTTAAAATAATTTGTTAATTATCATGTTTTCTTTAAAATATGTATTTCATGTTTTATTCAATATTCTATTTCCTTTTGAAACTAAATGATTATAAAAATTTTCTTTTCTTAAAACATCATTTACAAAATCTTGCAAAGGCACATTTTACGTTTTGAACAATTTTGTGAAATAAGTGCAAACTAGTGTTGAACATTAAATGATCAGAATATGAACTTGTCAAATATAAAACAATTGAGGAAATTTCTTCTAAATCAGAAAATTTCGTTTTACAGACTTTTGCAAAATCTTACAAGTCTTATACAAGCTTTCTTTTAAACAAAATTAAAATATATATAAATAGATTTATAATAATCTAAGAAGCTTTTAAGTACCATCTTAACGAATTTCTGTTATACAACCAATTTTCTTTAATTTTGGCAAATGATCAGATATTTCTTTAATGATGAACATTAATGCTAAAACATGTCTGATTTTGTACAGACACTAAAAGAACATGTTTTTTTGCTCACAGCTAATATGCTGGTAGGACAAATAGGAGAAATTGGAGAAATAAAGAAATTCTTGTCTCACATTGCACAAACCAACGAAACATCCTAACAAGTTTCGTCCTGTTGGCAAAACACGTTTTTTTTGTATAACGTAACCTCACATTTTCAAGTGCATAAAAGTGATGTCTTTTTCTACAGCTGACTTTACAGAACTTTAACTAACTCATTTTGTATATGTGCCTAAATTTACTTTCGCAAATATGTGTTCCTTAAGACTATTTTCTAAATGTAGACCTGTGTAGTTAATTATAAAATATATATATAAAACAATTATTGGGTGGAGCCTGCATGCAATTTTCGGTCCTAACAACCTCCAAGAGGTTAATTTCCAAATTAAAATAATTGACGTCAATTAACAAAATTTCAAAATTCTAAATTCCTTTTTTTGTTTGTTTAAAATATATAAATTTATTTGGCCAATATAGTTTTTAAGAAATTTTTCAAACCAGTTATATTATGTATCTTTAGTTTAGTGATAAACATGTTAACTATAGATATGATTTTTGAACTTAAAATATCAAACTCTTTTATATTTTGTTAAATTCTGTAATTGTTTAAAAAGAAACTATCATCTTATAAACTAAAAAAGGGGGGGATAAGTTTTTTTCTTTTTTTTTGAATCTTTTGATTAATTTTTTTTTTATTATTATTATACTTTTACATTAAGGGCGTATAATCTTTTTTTATTAATTATAATTCTGTGAATTATTAAGCTGTGCTCATTGTCTTTTTTTTATTGTTAAATTTTTGTAACTATAAATATACATATTAAAAGGGGGGATAAATTTTTAGAATCTGTTGATTAATTTTTTTTTTAAATTATTATATGTTACAATTAAGGGCTTATAACTTTTACAATTTATGATACTGTTAATCATAAGTTTTTTTTTTATTGATCATTTGTGTCAGAATGTCTTTTGTTGTAAATGACAAAGTCTGAATCGCCGAAATTTCTTTCTGCTTTCAATAAACTTGAGCCTTGTTAATTACTAAATTTGTCTTTGTCTTTTTTTATTTTTTTCTTTTCAAACATTGTTACCATTTTGGTTCCGCCTTTATTAAATTTAAGTCCCCTGGTAACAACATGATCCCACAAAAATTACGTTTACTCATTGAAACACGTTTCAACGACAAAGTCACCATCCTCAGTGAAACATGAGCTACAATAACAAAACTTATAAGTCTTATAAGAGTGTCCCTTTGGGCAAAAGACATCTGTTTAATTGACTCATTCCCTTATTGATAAGAAAATTCACAGCCAAAAAATATTCCATCTTATTATGAATCAAATCACACGTTTTCTTTCAATCTTTATAGATATAAACTAGTACTTTATTTAGCAAAATATTTTGGATATCTGTTATGACTCAGTTGCAATGCACGTTTGAATATATTTTAAATTGAAAGACATGTTATACAAAATTAGATAGTTTAGTTTACAAGAATAGACAATAGTTGGTGGAATGTATTTACAAATTAAAAACCATTATTATGATAACACTACAGAACTATTTTAATATTTTCCTTGTAAATATTTTCTTATATTTACATTGCGTAGTAAAAACAATTCTATCAAGTAACTGTATTAATATTTCTACTTTATCTAAGAATAGACGTTTAAAATAATAATACTGAACATATTTATAGCCGCTTTGGTAGTTGGGTATTTTTCTAAAAGTGGTATTTTAAACAAAGAGGCGATGTGAAATTTACTTCTAAAAAACCTATAATCATTCGATACTTCATTTTCTTCCCCTATGTACCACCATCTTTCTTTCTTATTCAGTCCACCTCCATTTCTAAATCAACTATATAATTTTGTATTCAATTTATACAGCTTGAACATTATTTGGTTACATTACTTAACAACCTTAAATACCGGTACCCAAAAATTAAAATATAATACATCTTCTTTTTTTACTCGTGAAAAACGCCCATGTTCCCATTTTTATTTTTAGTCAAATTTGTATAAAAATTGTTAGCTGCTAAAGAGAAATTATTGGTTTTGTTTTTAGTTCATTTGGAATCAAAAGTATGTTTTCCTAAAAGTATTTCAAAATTTATTGTTTTTATCCTCCATTATCACTGACGAAGAGATAATTCACTCCCTTTCCATCCATCAACACATCTATCTTTTAAAATCTAATCTTTCCATTATTTACACAACCATTAATATATTTTGAACAGGGCGTTTCTCACGATATATTTTCCCATTTAATTCCTTACTAATACGATAAAATATTTCCCTTTGTACGACGGACCGGTCAAGATAACGCCGAATTTCTTTCCTAAGTTGTGTCCACTTTTATTGCGTGTAACTTTTCCCTGCACGCATCAACCCCCTCCCCCCCGCACATATTTACACGCCATTTCGGACCTGTAAATAATTAATAATATAAGTTTTAGGGTCGTTTACAACGCGATTGTATCTGTAACTGCCCGGGATCATAATGAGTGATAGGCTTACCTGATTTTTGCGTTTAGACCTACTGTCGGAGTTTATTGATAGCTAGATCACGTGACTGTGAAGGAGGATTATGGTAATTTAGTTAATTAGGAATGCGTTTGTCGTTTTTATCGTTCTAATAGTGGTTGCAGAAACCTCGAGGGAATTTTTGTTTTTAAAGTTGTTGGTACTGTTGTTGACTTGGAGTTATAAGTAAGGTTTATTTTCAAGACCTACAAACAGAAGAAACAATAAACGCTGTTAGGAATAAAAGCGATAATCTTTTCGTATTTTTTAAGTAAATAGGTTGAACACCAAGCCATAGCTCATGTTACGTACAAATCACATAAATATACAAATCAATTGTTATACGCTCAGATATGACTTGGGGTGAGAATTGACTACTGGAAAACTATTTCAAATGATCGACACCATCAGTAAATGAATTGCAAAAATTCGATATACAGGGTCTTTCAAAATTAAGTCAAAACTTTAACTACGAAACTATCTTAACCCGATTGATAAACTCCGTTCATAATTCATACTAACAATGAATCAATGCGATTTGTGTTTGTAAATGTAAAGTCATAATGTGATAAAAAAATATCAATTATTAATTGTAAACTACTACAAGTTTACCACCTACTACTAGATTCCTGTGTTTTAAATTAGTCAACAATGAAAAACTCTTTGCTATGGCAACAAATAAATAGCAATGGAAATGACAAATGATGTTTTTTTTTATAAATTTCAGGATATATTCCACAACTACATTGGCTTATCTGAACACAAATGAACATAATTTATGCAGGAGTAAATTCTGTACTTGAATAAAAATATATATGGTTTCAAGTTACGATATATGAAACCATACAATTTGCAATTTTAATTAAAATAAATTATAAAGAGCGGTTACAGCAATTATTCACACTTTGTTATGAATTAAAAAGTCTAAACACGATTTGACCCAATCTCCTTTACAGTTTAAGATTTGCATTTATGAGCCGGCATTTTCAATTTTTGATTTATGTGGTTGGGGAGGCGGGGAGAGATTTAAATAACTTCAAATGAAGTATATGCTCATTTTAAAGAGGTGGACGATACAGAAAAATTACGTAAAAATGATTTTATTTTTACTACCGAAACTAAAATTGCAGCTGGTAACGTGAATGCATTGTAATATTTAAGAAGTAAATTGTATCTTCTTCCCTCACGTTATTGTTATTTTGTAACAGGAATTTTTGTCAGTGGGTCTTAATTTTGTATTTTTTGACTCTTTAGGTGACTAAAAAAAATTTAAACAACGTCATGTAATACTTAATTTTAATGGCGTTGGCGAGAAGTTGTTAATGTCATTAATTTACATATATAACTAAAATGACGTTCAAAACCGAGATTTGTAATCAGATTGTAAAAAAATTATTTATTCATACATTTTAATGTTTATTTTTATTTTCATGAAATATTATTGTTTATAATAAAAATAACAGTGTTCAAATATCATTTCACCCTCGTTGTGTATAAACTGTTTTGATATAAATCATGAACATGAAGGTATCTAATATTAATAATATCACATATTATGATACATTTTACGTAAGTAATGCTCGAAACGTCAAACAACTCCTTTATAAACAAAGACTTTATTTCACATGAAAAGGAACGTTTCTCGACGTTCGCCAAGGATCAGAGAATCAGAGGACATTATCCGAAATTGCAGATAAACCGAGTAAAATCCCGGCTGATGTTATCGGCCTATCTCGTCATCCCCTTTCAGTTCAACCCTCGACTTTATAAACTGCCCTCTCCCCCCTCCCCCCCCCATTCCCGTATGATCCTGTGCAGTTTGCAAATACCGCACAACTTTAGCTTTAAAACAGAGGGTATATTTATTCAGAGAAAAATAAAATGTATTCTCTCGTAACATAAAGGGGAAAAGGGAAAGAATTTTCAGTGGAAGGGAAGAAAATGGTTTCTAGAAACTTGCTAAGATTGAAAGAAGTCGATATAATCTGTATTTAGACTTGTGTTACTATTGCAGAATGCACACAGAAGTGTAGTTTGATTTGAATTCTGCCTGCAAATTGCATGCTTCAAATCCTAAAAGTAAAACTAGAATGTTTTGTTGGGAAAACTATTTTCTCTAGTCTGCTGGATCTTCAATTTATTTGTAGTGATGAGGTGTTCGTATAAGCCAAAGATTTAGAAGATTTGATTAAAGGCGATGGGAGGGTATTAAGGAAATTAATAATTTCTAATTAGGGATGTGGTTTTGTAATAGTATCATTTTAAAGGGATTGAGGGAAGAAAATTTTGTTTGGTCAACGCAACTAAATGGCGTCCCCTAACGTGATTGTTTAAGTTTTTTCTTCGTTGCTTAAAAGACGATAAGCCTCTCGGTCATCGGTCTTATAAAAAGGGATGAAAAGAACGTAAAATAAAAACTCCTAGACCTCGAATTGTCAACAGTGTCAGGGTAGAAAGAAAACAAGAGCTTGACAAAAGAGGCCTTAAAGAAAGCTGGAAGAGAGGAATCTAATTTAAAACTACAAAGGGAAAAGTGTAAATCCAGCAATCTTTTGGGATTGCCACGCCTCTGATGATGTCATTTTATAAAAGGAAACTCTAAAAGGTGTTAAATTCATTCCCGTTTTCGATTTTCTTATCAGGTAAAGTCTAGATATTTGCGACTTTATCACAAGCGATAGTTTTGCGATTTTTAAGCTTCAAAACGTGGAGGTTACACATCATTTTTAAAATGGATGTATTGTCAAAAGAGTCTTCCTTTTTATTGTATTTGTGAGACAAGACAAATGACATTAAAACCATAATTAATTCTCAGCATCAGAACCAAAACGACGACGAAAAAAAAAAAAAAAACATATGTATTGTGGTAGGTCAATTCCGTTTTAATTGTTTCATGTTTATTTGTAGTTTCAATAATATTGTTTATTAATAATTACTATTCTATTTATATCAAATCAAATATTTAAATTGATATTAAATGTTGAGCTTGACTTATGAGAAAAATTATACAGTATAACAAACACACAGAACACAATTCTCATAAAAAATACGCCTAAGTATCAGACGCGTTTCAACGACAAGGTAGTTCTCTTCAGTGATACACGAGCTACACCAATCAAACTATAACTGAGTTATATTATAGTTATAGTTATAGTTTGATTGGTGTAGCTCGTGTATCACTGAAGAGGACGACCTTGTCGTTGAAACGCGTCTGGTACTTAGGCGTATTTTTTATGAGAATTGTGTTCTGTGTGTTTGTTATACTGTATTTAAATTGATGCCTGTGTCTTCGTAAAGTTGTACAACCACTGCTCAAATCCATATCGAACGTTTGTAAATATTCCTGCTGTTATTCTTCTTTAACTCTGTTCTTTAGATTTTAAATCGATTATGGTTTTTTGATGTAGTGTTTATTTTAAATTACCGATAAAAATAAATCTAAGTCGGGAGACCGAGCTTGCCATTCGATCTCACTTCTACGACATAGCCAATAGTTTGGGAACTGTTTATTTTATAACTCCGTAAAGAAATTTTTGTCTTCACGTCATTTTCTTTTCACATATATCCCTTTAAAATGATTTATCACGTGACTATACGTCTTGTTTGATATTGTTGACTTACCCCTGTCTTATCCCACCCCTATAGAGAAATCGTGGTCTCATAGAAGTACCCCCCTCTACAAAGCAGATTGCCACAAATTGTGCTTAGATATCTTAATTAATAACAAAATGAAAGGGAGGATTCTGCTTTATCTAGTCGTTTATACATTTGTGTAATTTAAAAAAAAATCAAGTATTATATTTCTATATCAAAAATTCCCTCAAGACTTCAAATTAAATTGTAATATTTATTTTGTATAACTACTTATTTTCGCATGTGTATTATAAAATACTTTATTTTTCAGGTAAGCCATTGTTTGAAGTACGATAGCATCGCATGAACATTCTGTAAGTAATACTTGCTACCTACAATTATTAACCAATAATTATTAAACGAGTTTAGTTTTTAAAATTAATTTTAACAACCATTTATTATAAATGCATGCTGTAACAATATTTAACAACGATCATGAGGAGTCCGACAAAGAAGATTTTCTTAACTAAATATATTTCCAATAGCTTTAAGTAGTAAAATTAAACGGTCCAAACTGCATGTGTGCCGCTTGGATTCCTGCTCCCTATCATTATATAATGGTTAACCGTTTAAAAAGTAATCTTATTGAATATGAAACGTAATATGAGAGCCGTAGTTTCAATTTTAGTTCTCCATATTTCACTAACATTTGGTTTAAATGGGTTATAATTTGTTAATAATGTTTGGGTTTATTAAAAAATAAATCCATTGTGAATATAAGATTTTAGTTTTCCATTGGTGGCTTGAACGTAGAAACATAATTCCCAGAACAAAGCTTTCTTTGTTTATCCAACATCCAAATTTGAAATTTCAATAATCGATATTTGGAAGAGTTTGTTTAAGAATACCGTCTTACCTAAAGGTTCTACCATATTCACATTGAATACAGTTTGCAAATCTACTTCCTAAGATGAGTATTTTCAATTTTTTTTTTAAATAAATTATTTTTAGCAACATAGACGTAATAAATTAAGATATTATATATCGAGTTGTTGTGAATATATCCATTTTGACGTCATCTAAGTCCAAAGTAAGGTTTTTTATCTTTTTCGTATGCGAAGTACTTTAGAGCCCAAATACGTGAATCGATTCTAATCAAACCTGGCAATGTGGTCATATTTTGGTTAGGTTAGGTTATATCTCAGGAGATTTTTTCAGTTTTTTTTTATGAGTCAGAAATTTGGGTTAGCTTTTATAAGAAAAAAAACTACATTATTCTCAAAATCGGCTTTAAAATATCTTTAATTTGCTGTAAAATGTAGCCTCTAAGAACCCAAACGTGATGTACTGTTCGCATCTCTCCAAAAATGCCGATTTGTGAGTATCTATAAAAAAACAAAAAACCGTCATTTTGATGTTATAAATTACGTGAGTTAAAAACATAGATTATTTCAAATTATTTGTGAAAATTATGATGCAAACACGTGTGAAAAAATGTAGGGGGAAAATATTACTTTTCGGTTATAATTGGAAAATTAAAAATAAGCATTGACTCCAGTCTTTAAAAGATAGATTTTAATTTAATAACATTTACACTGAGGACGCTTTTATTCCATAAGCGACACTATTTTATGTCCTATTTATATAGGCCTACTTTGTACACATATGTTATTCCGGCGTCCCATCATCCATTTCCACTTTTTCCTGAGAATTAACGAATTTAATTTTTGGGTGATTAAAACTTTTGAGAAAGTTCATGGAATGTGTTTGCATTGAATGGTTGTTCTCTTATCAAGTTATTGAACAAGATTTATATAAAAAAATCTAAATATATAACAACTGTTTATCTTTATATCTTCATCGTTATTAAAAATAACTTTTGGTACTTTATGGAACAACAGTGTGAACAAATGTTTTCGCAGTAGAGCAATGTATAAGTATAAATTAAAAATCGTGCAATATTTCGAGAACTTATGATCCAATTTGATTATTTTTTACGTCGTACATTTTTTAAATTTTTTATCTCCTTTAATTAATTTTGTCACAAGTGGTAGGTCGCTATTTGAAATTTTTTAGGTTGGGGTTGCAATTGGTTGCAAGTGAGTTGAAGAGTTATTTATATTCTTTATCAATATATCCAGTTACACAATGATACAACAATAAAGCAAGCTTTGTTTGCCAATAATGTTAACTAAATATTACCAAGTAACCCTAGTGGATATAAAGGGTACTAATTTATGCTGATTGACGTTGCAATACCAAAATAAACATGATTTGATTACGTCGAAGTTAATACTACCTAGATTTACCTCGTACATTACACTGACAGCTGTGTAGTGGGGGGGGGGATTATGAGTTCACCATCGAGAAATGGCGTTGATTGATAAATGAACGTGGCCGCAATTCTGTTGGAGGCACACAGTTTACTTGCACAATAATAAAATAATAATATTGTACACGTGTACGTTTAAAAACAATTGAATTGGTGTTACTATTTCGTTTGAAAATCAGTTTGTATTATAACTACTTTGAAAATAGTTCTTTTATCGTCGCTGAGTCTATCACAAGTGATCATTAATCGTCTTCCTAACCTAACAAGTGATTTATTATTATAATTATAACAATTGCATTTGCACGAAAATGAAAAGTTCTTTCTAATTATGAATTGACAAACAAACTATAGACTATTTGATCTCTGTACGACATTTTAATATCCTGGTATTACATTGCTAATAAAGCAAAATCAATAATTCAATCCATGTTTTAATGGAAGCTCTATAATTTCCTCACAAACTTCTAATATGCTACGCATTGCTCATGAAGAGGGTAAAATAGGTTTGATTCGTCGTACAAAAAACTATTATATATAATTCTGCATTGCAGTTAAATTTTAAATACAAATAAATAAACGGTGCCAGAGAGCCTGGACAAACTTTCTGACTTACAGATTTTGTAGACAATATAGTAATTATCAAGGAGATTATAGAAGTAATAGATCACCCTATATCAAATGTGACAATGTGGCAACAATGCAGGGTCGGAATGTAAGGAATAAGGTCTTTATTGATGTCTATACGAATTTAATATCCTGGCTTTACATCGCGAATAAAGGATAATGAATTCCAATTCAATCTGTGTTTTAATTTATGACATTTTTGGTCTCCAATCTTCGAAAAAAAACTCATATGATCTCAAAACTTATATGATATGGATTCCTTATTAAGAAAACAAAATTAGCTGTATTTGTTGTAACAAAAACTATAATATATGATTCTGCATTGCAGTTAAATTTTAAATACAAATAAATAAACGGTACCAGAGAGCCTGGACAAACTTTCTGATTTACAGATTTTGTAGACAATATAGTAACTATCAAGGAGATTATAGAAGTAATAGATCATCCTACATCAAATGTGACAATGTGGCAACAATGCAGGGTCGGAATGTAAGGAATAAGGTAGTCCTTATTGATGTCTATACGATTTTAATTTCCTGGCTTTACATCGCGAATAAAGGAAAATCAGTTCCAATTCAATCTGTGTTTTAATTTATGGCATTTTTGGTCTCCTAATCTTCCCGAAAAACTCATATGATCTCAAAACTTATATGATATGGATACCTTATTAAGAAAACAAAATTACCTGTATTTGTTGTAACAAAAACTATATTATATGATTCTACACTGCAATAATTTTAAAACGAAACTAAATAAACATATTCATAGAGATTTCAAAAATTTTCTTACGTGTTATATTTATAGATTTTTCAACCAATATAGTAACTATCAGGGAGATTATAGAAGATCATCCTACATCATTTGTTACAATGTGGCAACATTGCGTCGGAATGTAAGGAATAAGGAAGCCATTGTTGATGTCTATACGATTTTAATATCCTGGCTTTACATCACAAATAAAAGGAAATTAATGGTAATTCAATTTATGGGATTGTTGGTCTCGAATCTTTTATCTTTGGTGCTCTGAAAACTTTTATGATACGCATTCCTCATTAAGGAGATAAATTAGGCTGTATTTCTTGTACAATAAACTATAACATACGATTCTGTATTGCATTTAAATTTAAAACACAACTAAATAAACACGAACAGAGACCTGGCACAAACTTTCTCACATGTTATATTATCAGATTTTTTTAAAAAAAGTTCTAACTATAAAGGAGAATATAGAAAGTAATAAGTCACCCTACACAAAGTCTGTGACAATGTTCCAACACTGCTGGACGGAAAGGGGAAAGATAAGACCCAGCTGATCTTCATGGTACTACTTTTATGACTTTTAACAAATAGCAATATTTTTAATTATCGGTAATTCCACAATAAAAAATAAATCAAGGTTTAGTTTGTACGTTTTGCTTTTATGCATTTTATTATTTGCCTACATTGATGTTGGGGTTATGGATACAGATCCACACAATTAGTTAGTATACGCAAGAATAAAATGAAATAAGAAAAACCTTCTCAATCAACCCTCTGTATAATATTTTGTGAACATATTTCCAATCGTAATCAGCAATAGTTAAAGCCTAGATTATCGATTAATTTCATTAAAATACTCACCAATATAGTTATCACAGCCATATTTGTTTTGGCGATATACAGAATCACTGAAAGGAAACTTGTACCTCCTCCCTTATCGATGTCGTTAATTAAGGTGGAAATTTTAATAATCATCACAGTTTGTGGGAATGTGCTTTGTAGTGAGAGGCTGCTTGTATGAGCCATCGTTTTCCAATTTTGCTGGAAAGGTTTTCGAGTATGTCAATTGGCTTGTACCTTGTACCTCCTCCCTTATCGATGTCGTTAATTAAGGTGGAAATTTTAATAATCATCACAGTTTGTGGGAATGTGCTTTGTAGTGAGAGGCTGCTTGTATGAGCCATCGTTTTCCAATTTTGCTGGAAAGGTTTTCGAGTATGTCAATTGGGTTATGTGGTATATGCGACCAAAAAAATAACAATTTTAACGCTTAAACATTTTTGTACCAAGCTAGTACAGTATTATTAGTTAAATAATTATTTCAAGTTAAAATATACGACCTAAACTGAGATATGACCCCAGGACCTTTGGTTTACGCGCCAGTGCTCTACTGTGACCGCCTCCACTTCTTTTGACCAGCCGGAAGCTTCGGCTGGCTGGAGACTGCGTACACTTTAGCCGAATCTTGTCAGGATGGGCCAAGGAGTCGGGTTAGGACGCTAATGAACGTACGCAACGCAAGTGAAATTAAATGTTATATTTTATTTACTGCCGAATTAAAAAGTTACAGAATTATTTATAATTTATAAAAAAGACATAACGGCAAGATAAAGCCTTAATAGTGGCCGAAAAGCATACCGAGGAATTTAGCTAGCACGTGGCCGAAAATGGACTGACCTCGTCCCGTAGCGGTCTTCCTTCTCGCGGCTCTCGGAACAGACTCCCGCTCGGCTTGCTGACTCAAGCCTTCCCCTCCTCGTCTCTCCCCTCCCCTTCTACGTCATATTGCACTGCTCAACAAAATCGCAAGTGCCAATTCATATTTTATTATTTAAAATCCCTTTACATTACATCCTAATTTATAATTATTATGATTTTGGTTTGGTGGGCTCCTTGGCTGGGCCACACTACCAACTGAGCTATCCTTGATACCTTCACAATTTGGGGTGTACACTTCTCAATTGAGTTTATTTTTTGCTACAATTTTTGAGTTAAAACAAATCAATTACCTCGTTACAACTTTGAAACTAATTTGTATACTCGACTTGCAGTCTTTACTTGTGCATTTAATGATATTAATCTATTGATGTTAACGCTTATACATTTTTTACGAAGCTAGTATTAAATAATTATTTCAAGTAACTGGGAACTCCCAGTCTAGGTCGTATAAATTAATATCATTAAATACATACATAAAGGCTGCAAGGCAAGTAAACAGATTAGTTTCAATGTCGTTTGTAACAAGGTAATTGATCTGTTTTAACTAAATAATTGCAGAAACAACAAATTAAGTGCGAAGTGATCAAGACTATACTGGTAAACGATCAAGAATAGAGTTGGTAGAGCATTGACGCGTAAAACCTATGGTCCTGGGTTCAATTGTCAGTGTAGGTTGTTTATATTTTTCACTTGAAATAATTATTTATCAAAAAATTTGCGGCGAATGTCTCGGCTACCGGCTGAGGCGAAAGTCAGCCCTTGTTATTCGATCTGACCTGACGTTCGAACCGCTTAAGGTTCCGAAAGGAGTGTTTGGAAAAAACGTGTTAGGACTTACCCAGTAAATATATTGGATCGTTAATTAACGCCTAGTCTCAAACCCAACTAATCACTATGTTCACAGCCAGCTTATGATGAGATATAATTTAATTACTAAACTAACTAATTAATTATTATAATTACTTAACTTATCGTTTAGAACTTACGGTTAGGGACAGGCGTGATGGGAGAATTACGTTAACCCTTTAGGTCATAATAATTCCTTCTCAATTTTAGTCGGATGACCTACTATTGACTACGTAACACCCGGGGTTCGATCAGACCCCGCGATTAAGGGTTTAGGTAGCCATTTATGTTTATTACCAAAAGGTTAAATTGTAACAACGCGCAACTTACATTCGCTGACCTCAGCGCACTGTGAAGGACTGTGTCTTGTCTTTATTACGTTGCGCGCGCATCGCATATCTATGCCGTGATCTAGATACGGTGATCCCCGAATACTCGTGAAATTACCACACATTTTCGTAATTAATTCAAGTAAAAGAATAACAATTAATAATTTAAAAAATAATGAAATACTAATTACCATAAAAAAAATTGAATTATTTTTTATTTCTTAAATAAATTTATAGAATAACGTTAACGGAGGACATTTTAGTTACGATGCTTGGATTATCAATTCTTTCTAATCTTGCCTTATCGAGTTCTTAAATGGATTACCAAATATGCTAAATATTTTACTATCCTCGTACCTCTAAAGTTCAAAATTTAAAAACCTGGATTCATAGAACCCTCACCGTCTTTAGCTTCCTTAATTAATAACAAAATTAAAAGAGAGAAAACGAATTGCTTTTCAATAACCCCGTGTATTTTAGGATGTTTTCTTCACTATAATTTCGTATTTGTTATCATAGAAACAGAGTTTTCACCAATGAATGCAGATTTAGCCTCACAAAATAAGCTATAGGGTGTTCTGGTGTACACGTATCTTCAATAAAACTGTTTATGAAATTAGAAAATTTCCCACAATTTTCAATTTTAACGACTTATTTATTTGCTTGACGAAATTATCTAAAAGTTTTTAAACCCGATCCAAAATAATAAATTTGAAAAGGAAAGTATTCTTGACAGATTTTACAGTCCATCAAATATATTTTAAACAATAAATGTGTATAATCTTGGTGGATGGTTTTTAGCCTCGAGTGTTGGAGTTTCAGTGGTGGAGATTTCAATAGTTTTAACTTTTATTTTAAACCCCTTAGGGGCTTGGTATAGTGAATACGGCCGTTGCAATCCCAAGCGTCCTACCTGGATCTACTTTTTCTCATGTAGTCTTGAGTTAGATTCCTCTCTTTCTACCTGGTCTCTCTTGACTAAACTTCTTCTTGTCCTACCCTGGCGTTATTAGAGTATTCAAGGGCTAAGAATCTTTATTTTATGAAATTTTTATCTTTCTTTTATAAGACGATTATAACAGACAAGTTTTTTTACCTTGAAGCAAAAAGGAAAAAAAAAAGTTCATTTTGTTATAAATTATTGAGCCGTCTAACCTCAATCAAATTTGGAAATCTTCAAGAAACATCTATTTGTACAGTTCGCATATAAAAGCAGCTAAACAGTACTTGGGTTAACAACAGTTTAAACATCTCCCCCCCCCTCAAATTTAACTTTTGTATGACAACTCTGACATGACAAAGTTTACTAATATCCAGGAACATACGATAAAAACCAAGCAGAAGACATGACGATATACCTGACATGTTTTTATTATTTTGGACGTTTGTCATTTTTTAAGTACGTTATGAACAATTCAACGTTTCTACGGATATAAATCTCCTTCCGTTTTCACTTGGGGGGAATGAAATAAAATGTTTAGAAAGTATGATTTTGTATGAACACAACTACATATTTATTCTTGTTATACAATTTAAAAAAATAATAATACACACAGTAGAGGAAGAATTGTTATTGTAAAAATGTATGTTTTAAATCAGTTTTGAAGGCCTTCAAATCGAAAAAAATTATATTTTATATGACGTTTCATCTGTCTGTTTATGTTCAAAGCTGTGTCTTCACTTATTTTTGATTTTTAAAATGTCACAATTCTAGTAGTTAATTTTTTTTCTATCTAAATTTTGAGAAAATTTTATATTTTCTAATCTGTCGTTTTTGATCAACAGGTGTTCATATTTATTCCGTAATGACTTAAACCAAAGAAATTATTTTGAATAGAACCAATTTAAAACTTATAATAAATAAAGAACTTTTCTATTTTTTTTAATACAGGTGTGCCAACGTTTTAAAAAGTATATACTTTTAGAAGAAAAACCAATACCAATATCAATTTTTTAAAAAAAGACATACAGCTGTGTTTGTGTCAATTGAGTCTATTACAGACTTGTCCAGACTCGTAATGTTTTCGCTTTGTTTGGATCTTTAGGCGTTACGTTTAAACCAATTTCAATCAATTTTGTGTATTGGGGTGTTTTAATTTATAATTTTGAATATCAGTAATCAGATTATTTCATCATACTTTTTAGTCTTAAAAACCCCAAAATTTAAATATGAACCTAATCAGTATATTACTAATAAACACGCAATTTTTTTGAGGATTCAAAATTGATATATCTGTTATAAACTCAATACGTTTTTTGGGTGCAGAGCTTTTTATAGTTTTAGAATGTCCCATAAACATAGTATAGAGAAAGTTATTTAGTGGGTTAAAAAAAATTAATGTCGAGTTTTTTGCAGATAGATACTTTTAGAGGTCCCCGAGTTCAAAATATATCTGTTTATCGTCTGCGATTTGCCCTTTGTCATTGTGTAGCTTAAGCGCGTGTTCCGATTTCAATGAAATTTGGTATGTAAGTATATTTTAGCCATATTTTTCTCATTTTTTCGTTAACTCAAAAAAAAAACACAATTATGATTTTCTCAAAATCACTTCCAACGATTTTTATAACATTTTCTTCTATAGTAATGACTCAAACAAAACGTATTGGTCATCATGTTTTTTTTAAAATGTCGGTTTGTGAATTAATTATCGTTATTTTTTTAAAGTCACGGAACTATTATAAGAACGTAATCATCAAAAATGTTCAAATTTTAAACACATATATGATAATGATCAAAATCGCAAGTGGAAATACGAGATGATTCAGGAATTATTGGCTAAAAACTAAAATGAATGTTGACTGTTGTGATTCTCAAACTCGATTTCAATCAACGATTTATACTGAGGAGGACGTGTTCACGACACAAGAAAAACAATTTTATGTCTTATTTCAATATATACAAACTGATTTGTTTAATCTTGAATTCAATTTGAATATTACACCACCTAAAGACTTATTTAGTTTCTCGATTTTAAAATTGTTTGCAAGTTTTTTTTTAATCTCATTGTCCTGCCCTTCCGTCTTTCTCTGGTTACAAGAATAACCTAACCTAACCTAACCTAACCTAACCTAACCTAACCTAACCTATCCTAACCTAACCTAACCTAACCTAACCTAACCTAACCTAACCTAACCTAACCTAACCTATCCTAACCTAGCCTAGCCTAACCTAACCTAACCTAACCTAACCTAACCTAACCTAATCTAGCCTAACCTAACCTAACCTCACCTAACCTAACCTAACCTAACCTAACCTAACCTAACCTAATCTAGCCTAACCTAACCTAACCTCACCTAACATAACCTAACCGACCCAGACCATGTGACGACTCCTGGTCGTGCGCCAAAACGACCGGAAGCCACTAATAACACGTATATTTAAATCTGTTTATTATTATATACATTAAAGCAGTTTGTTTTCATAATTATCCTTTGCATCGTGAGAATCACAGATAACACCACTTTGCTCATAGATTAGACGCTGTATTAAAAGCTTATTAACAACAAGTGAAACGCAGTCTCGTCGACTCATTAAACCTAACCTAACTACTGCCTTAGGGTTATGGAGACCTCATCTACTATTAACTTGTTCAGTTACATGCATTCTTCAGTAAAAATTACTCTATAGTATGACAAGTGAAAGAAGGACCATCCTATGTCCAATGGAATAAAATCTGTTACTGAATAAGCAGGATTACCCTATCCTGTGTAAGAGGGCTTCTTAATTATTCTGTCCTATTTTTATTATCTTTGTTATGTACTATAGCGAAAGTTGTGTGATCAAAATACAATGTCTTGACGGATTTTGAGGTCCCTTTGAGGCCTAAAAAGTGTTTTTTTTTTATTATGTCTGTTTATCGTATATGTAGAGACAGCCCAAACACTTGGACCTATTTGATCAAAATTGGTATGTAATCATATATTGAAATCATGGTCACATCTTCGGAGGTTTTTAAATTTTCTCGTGTAGTTTTATGAGGAAAATAATCAATTATATCGAAGTTTGTACATATCTTACCGAGGAACAACTGAAAACAGTTTCAAAATGGCCACTATTAAAACGTGAGAATATTCTGTTCAGTTATAATCGACAGATGGTAAAAATTAATTCACATCCAACATTTGACTAAAATTAAAATCAAATTCCAAATTAATAGAGAATAGTATCGCATATTCCCTCTTCATTTTAAATAGAAATAACTCTCTAAATTGCTATGGTAGAAAACCACGTCTGAGGGAATTGATATAATGTGATGATATGCGGAATCTGATAGACGACGAAACGGGTGAGAAAATACTATCAATAAACAGACTTGAAATGTTTAAACCGTACAAAAGTTAGAAATTTAAAAATATATTTGTCTGATAATTTGTTGAATCTTTGAACACCGAAATTGAGGGAAGTCGGACTGAAACTGCGACCTCTTGAGGTTTTTCTAACACATATATACAGTGTTAAAAAGAGGTGGCAAATTGCTTCAATGAGTAGAACCGGTGAACACTTCATCATATTGAGTGTCGGCGGTTTTATAAAGTAGATTGAGAATCTAAAATGTCTATATTATAAATTAACTCAATGAAGGAAATAATAGAGCGCATACAAAAAGTGCATAGTAAATTCTATTAACAGTTAAAAGACTCGCCTATACTCAGGGGCTCAATATGGTGAGTACGGGAGTTTAAATACTAAGAGATCCTTTTTTGATTAACACCTTTTTCCATGTAGTCTTGGATTAGATCTCTTTCTTTCCTTTACATTTTTGTTTGAGTCTATCTTGATCACTCGTTATCTTCTGTCACTCACGCTATAGTATTCGAAGGCTATGAGCCTTTATTATCTTCCTTTTTACCACGTTTTTATTAGTTCGGCTTTCGTCATATATGTCCGGGTGGAATTTTGCAAGCAAGGTTAAACTAACTTCCCGATAAACTAGAGACCTGAAATTTTGAACATAGCTCAGAATTGGATGACAATACAATATTCAATTGGTTTCTTGTCTCTACATTTGTTTAAACAATATTTGTTTAAATAAATAAAAATTGGCCAATGAGATGTTTTTCGTATATTGAGTCTCATCAATATATACAAAACCGATTGAAATCTTTCACCCGGAAGACTAAATAAACAGAAAATAATAAATCAAATAAATTTTTTTAACATACCACGTTTTTAAATATACTAAAAAGTATAAAATAATTTTTCATGACCCTTCTACAATTTTGAGGGAGGATTGTTAGTGGCTATGGATATATTTGGAATACTTGGAGAGAGAAACGTGGGGCGCAGGCAATCTATGATAGTTAAGGAGGAGTAAATAAATTAAATTACAGTGAATCTCATTTCCAATTCACTGAAATTAGCTGTGAATTCATCCGGATTGTCTACTTGTGTTATTTACTGGCTGCGCCCCACGTTTTTCTCTCCAAGTATTCCAAATATATCCATAGCCACTAACAATCCTCCCTCAAAATTGTAGAAGGGTCGTGAAAAATTATTTTATACTTTTAGTCCGTTTTAAAAACGTGGTATGTTAGAAGAAAATTTATTTATTATTACAAGTAATAACCAAGAAGTGTTTTACTTTTAAACAAGAAGAAAAAACAGTAAAAGACTCACCACGACAGACTGAGCAATGATAGGTTTTTCATGTTTTATAGCCTAATATATTATTGTCTTCTCTCCTGGATATTGGACAGATTCTATAATACACACTTGCTGTAAGTCAGTTATGTCAATGACTACATAAATACTATAAGACACGACATAGGATAGGGAAATAGTCTACGCTTTACGGGTGCTGTTCGTCACAAGTTAGACACACAGCTATCAGAAAGCGCTAGCAGCAGGTGCTTGACTGTACGCATCCCACTTGGTTGAGACTGTACAACTGTTGACCTCTCTCTCACAAACCTTCTCACTTACTTCCGTCAGCATAGTCAGTGTTGTCAGTTCGTGCGCTGAGATAAGCGATTCTCGACCTTCCCTCGCATCTCTGGTCCCATATGTGGCATCAGTGCGTTTTCTCTTACCCGCCTGAAACATTGTTTGACCGTAGAGCCACCTAATGCCAGTCACATCAACTTCAGATTCTCTAGCAGAGCGACCTAGCGGGTATTGGTCAACTCAAGAATAAGCGTAGAATATTTAACATGGCCATGTCGTGTCTTATAGTATTTATGTAGTCATTGGTTATGTTCATGATATTACAGAAATGACAAGTTTATTTCTGTGTTGATTAATGACTTATACAATCTACAATGAATTTCATAATATAAATCTATGTGATGATTTCTCTAACCACAATTACAGTAAAACAATAATAAAAACAGTTGAACTACCTGAAGATTACCCAAGTTATAGAAAAATGTACATTGGGCTATTTAATTGGAATAAAAATAAATAATTTTTATAAAAGTTATTTTGTTTTTGTGTTCCTGTAATTGAGGTTAAGGGAATTATGAATATTATTGTTATAGATTTTAAATAAGTTCGTTTAAAGAAACAAAACACGAACTCGTTTCTTACACTGTCTTTTAATTTTGTTTTAACAAACATTTGTGCGGAAGACTAATTACTTTAATCACAGATACTTTTTGTGTGTCTTGAATGTTATTATCTGCCAAAATTAATGACAGATGAGCATTTTTGAAACCTCTCGATTATAGGGATTTCATGTTTCTGTACGAAATCCGCGAGTGTAAGTCTTCTATACTTTAGGATTTGGTTGCATATCTGGAGCGGATTGTGTTTTACCTCTAAATGCAGCATTTTGCTAACAAACTTTTCTTGCTGACACCAAAGAAGATATAATAGAATGAATGTTGTTTTATACGTTTTCAGATATTCTTAGTGATCGACAGCGAGTGTCATTGGACTCTAGTAAGGGGAGTATGAGAGTTGTGTTTGCTGTGCTGAGTTTTGTTGAAAAATATACAGTTTCTGTTTTATCCTCGTTTACTGAGATTCACTACTACCTGAGCCATGGCACTAATATATCTAACTGGTTTTGGATATTGGTTGTAATGAGTAGTGGAACATGACACCATCAGTGAAGAGTCTAACCTACACGGCGAGGTGGAATGGGATATCCTTAATGAAAGGAAGGCGTCATAGTATTGTACCTAAGACTGATTCTTGTTGAACTCCACTCTTTATTGGACGACATATGAAGGGAATGTCTTCTTTGAACACTTGCGTTGTTCTTAGCGTTCATGTTTTCATAAAGAGTTGATCAAGAGAGACAAATGAAAGAGGGATTTAACCCAAAATTTGATAGATCCACCTGAATTACCTTTTGATTACTCCATACTGTACTAAGGGTTGGACACCTGGAACCATATGTTGTTGAGGTTATATTGATTGAGATGAACACAGTATGAAGAAGTGGGCTGTGGGTTAATTTGTACAGGATGCCCTCATGTCATAACCTGTCAATTGCATTGCTGATGTTGATGACACAATGGAAGAACGTGTTTGTTACAGCGGTCGTTCAATGTATATGTTTAAATCTGTTTATCCATTGGCGCTACAAGTGTTTTGGCCTTCTTTAAGCGGCATTTCTGTCCCTGATGAGTCACATCCTTTTCCTTTTTCTTATTGATATTTAAAAAAGGGAATAAAGGGAATAAAAAAAGGGAATAAAAATAAAGGGAAGGAAAAAAGGGAATAAATGCTGATTTTATCCGCATCTTCTAACCATTATTTCTAGACGTCCAAACGAGGTACGTTGGTTTCTCCGTGAATAGTTCCTGCTTTCTCTCAGTATCCTTTAGTAATTTTACATTTATCACCGCATTACCTCACACTATACTAGTATAATTAGTTATTTATAGTTTCCCATAACTTTTCATCGCATACTGAATTAATAATCCTTTCCTAATTTATTATTGTATTACTCTTTATTATCACATTATACGTTTTTAATTACAAAATTAATTAAGTAGTTTTATAATTTAATTAACTTAATGACGCTACTCGTTGACACAAAAACAAACAATACAACAAATACAAACTCAACAAAAACTAAAAGGAGGTTAATTTGATTTCGCAAGGGTTGCGAGTACATAAATTCCACCAGACGGAATAAAAACAATTTTGGCTCACCATCGAAATGAGTGACTTCACTGCTCTTGTGAGAGCGTTTAATACAAGTCCCTAAACAAGCACTTCGACAGTTTGTAAGAAGTCAGAGTGATGGACAAACGCAATTCCATTGACGAGTTTCTTAGAGTTTATTTACAGAAGGGAAAATAACAAGTGATAGTACTTTGTGTAAAGTAGAGCGTCTTGGAGGTTGTGAATTGCTTTTCGTCATAAAACAGTTGTACATGTGTACACAGTGGGAAGCAATCTGATAAGTGACAAGAGTTTCATGTTTTACACAGGAATAAAGCTGTCAGATTATATTTATTTTAAAAATTGGAAAAAGTAACATAATACTTTTTCACATATAAGCAGTATAGAGAAAGTTATGTGACAGGTAAAACATTTTTTTTAATTGCAGTTTTGCACTCAAATTGTCATCGTTCATTTATATTTCACTAAAATATCTACGCTGATTGTGAAAAAATTCTTCTTTTATAATATTCCATGGATAATACTCCCCCCCCCATCCAATATCTTACAAGCCGGTATTTTTAGAGTGATTGTAATCAATACGTTTTTTGGGTCTTTAGAGCCAAATTTTTGATAAAAATCGTTGGAACCTACTTTGAGAAAAAACTAACTTTTGTTCCCCAAAAATAAAAATAAATTCTCGAGATATGGTTACAAAAATATACTTACATACCAAATTTAACTAAAATCGGTCCAGTCGTTTAAACTGTAGTGCACTGCGCAGACGACAGACGGACATCATTCCCAAAACCACTTTTTTGGATTCAGGGGGCAAAGGAACATATCCATAAAAATTAGTTTCTTAATCTATTGCATAACTTTCTCTATGTCAGAAAGTAAAAATAATAAAAACTCTAAATCATCTATGTCCTGAGATAAGTTCAAAGAACAAAATAAGGATTCTTCTCGACTATTTTTATTAAATTTGTGTTAATAGTATGGCTCTTACAGAGGCTGTCATTTGTGTGCTTATAATTGCTGAACAGGCAGTGAATTAATATAATAAATTCTTAACATTTTTTAAAAAAAACCTTTCGTATTTTTGCAATTCGTAAATTTTTCTATTATACATTTAAAAGAAACGTAATTGACGTATATATAAAACATTTAAATTATAGTAGCCTCAGACAAGGATTGTGTCTGGTGTAAGGGGCGTGTCATTCCTTCTACTTGCTTCCCTAGCCTGACTTGACAGTACAACCTATTCCAAGAAAACTAGGTACACAAATTACTGCTTAGCTACATTTAATTCCTAAAGTTACAACTTCGTGACAGACTTTTGTAAACGTTTTATTCTTATTTACACTGATAAAAGAAACGAAAGTAGGGTACGCGTTTACACAGAAGCATTTGAGGTATATATTTTTTTATTGGGTTTGTACCGCTGAAAGTAAACGCAACAAAGTGTGGGAGCCCCTTTTTTCCTCTCCTCCCCAGACACATTGAGGATACTGTACAACACACGTCGTTTTTGCTACAATACTTAACAGCTGATCACCAGGGAGGGCTAGGGGACACTAACGTCATCTGTTATTTCTCATTCTGCTACGTGTAGGTAGGTAGAAACAGTATTGCCTGAAACTAATATTTTATATTTTTAGCATGTTATAATCATCAGAGACCTTTTTGATCCCTGTATTTACAACGTAATAAATCTAATAATTAACATTTTACCCACACAATATTTAAAATGTTTTTTATCTCGCTAGTCTCGTCAGTCAATTACGCCACCATCAAATCTAATTTAATTCATACTCTACCGTAATGTGCTTGTCAAGTTTTTCAAACAGTGAATAATTACAGCACAATTCTGCCATCTGGTTGTCAGTTTAGAAATTATTACTTAATGAGGGTGGAATTGAATTTGTTTCTGTGACGTTACAACAATGTTTAAATCTACATTAGACTAATATGTCGGTAATACAGTTTAAAGTCTGTCGGTATTACAGATCTGTGGGTTTTAATAGACTCTGGCTTTGGAGTAAAACATCAGGGTAATTATACTTAACGTGGTACTTAAGTCAGACGCAACTGCCAAGTAAGAGTCATGGTGGAACGTAAAGAGTGAATTCAAATTGACTCTGATTATGATGACCACAAATGCCAAACTTTCTTACAGAAAACTTAATACTAGTCAATATAAAAATCAAGATGGGAAGCTGTCATAGAAACAAAAATCAAAATATGCGTTTTTTTAAATTGGTGGTAATAATTTTGTTAATAATATATCAAAATGTAGATTCCGAAACCCCCTCAAAAAGTATTAACAGTTATCTACCCCATCATACCAGTTCAATAGTTATCCTTAATGAAATCCTTGGTGTACAGATCGTTGAGGGCCTCGTTTTGCTTTTGTCAGCTGTGGTCAGCAAATTGAGTTTCCGATGCTGTTTCGTGAACAGTATTCGCTAGTAATCGTAGCTCTTCACTTTTTTCACCACAATGAAGCGACAACACGAAACGAGTGTTACCGATTAAAAAGCTAAATCAATACAAAACTTTAAAAATCAAGTAAAAACACTTTGTCAAACCACAAATAAAAGAAAATTATTGTTAGAAATAAATTTTGAAAAATCAAAACCGAACCTACTTCTCAACAGTCAAGAGTTACTTCTTTATTTTATTTTATTTTTTTACTGACAATTCGAAATATTATTTTACTTGCAGAATAGTGTAATGGAATAATCTTCACATTGGAAATGGCGACTAAAACAGATCTTCGCAGGATCTTACATTCTAATAAAATCTATTTTAGATTTAAAATTATTTCATGATGATGAATTAATATTGTTAATGATGTTTAATATTGTTTACACGACGTTTCGAGAATATAAATCAACTCTTGTTATCAAGTGTTATCAACTGTGTGTGGTGGTTTTTATCTAGTCATCTTTGTATTTATTCTCAGGTTTGACTATTTAGGCCTAGTTTTAGGCTTGAATTCTTTACTTAAGATACATATTTAGTTTTAGATTCAAGCATGGTTAGGTGAGGTTAGGTTAGGATATGTCAGGTTATTATGCATTTTTCGGACATTTGCCATCATTTGTGTGTTAGAAATCAAAACACTTTCATTTACTTTTGTCTCCTTTTGACAAACACATTGTCTCCTTGTGTGTTTTAATCTTTAACACACAAATGATTTCAAATGTCCGAAAAATGCATAATAATAAAATTGAACTTCCATCATTAACAAAATAACTTCAAACAGAGAAAAGGTCAGGTTAGGTTAGTTTAGGTTAGGTTAGGTTAGGATAAATCAGGTTAGGTTAGTTAAGAGTGACCTCCATATACTCTCCATATAATGGTTTCAATACCACGTCTTTACGATGACAAATAGCGGAGATATTGTAAAAAATAATAATAATAATAATAATAATAATAATAAAACAATTACCACAGATTTCCCCAAGAAAATGTGATATTCCTATAGTTTAGAAGGGACAGAGCCGAGTCACTGACACGAGCGTAGCGAGTGGATACTGCTTCACACATGTGCAGCTTTCAAGGTCATCCATAGCTAAGACATTAACACGAGCGAAGCGAGTGAAGGCTCTTTACTATATGCACATCTATTTCGCATTTAAAGGTCTAGCTGACTTACAAAATAGTGATATACACAGAAAACCTGTCTAACAACTGTTTCAAACAAACTTACCCTACTGCACACCTTGATCTACCAATACAATTTAACATTTCCTACAAACTAAAGAAATCAAATTTGGGTGTTACACAGATCTGCTAGTATTGCAATATAAGGCTGGGTAAGTATCCACCTACTTATTTATATTTAAAGTTGTTCCATGCAGTATTGGTTACATTCTCTCACGTGGAATTTGTATCTGAAGGAACGTTGAATTGTTTAAAACACAATTAAAATATGGCTAACGTCCAAAATAATATGACTGTCACGTGACGCATTGTCTCCTGCAACTTTTATTGTATGTTGTAATGTGTTTGGTAAACTTTGTTATGCCAGAGGTGGCGTAGATAAGTTCAAATATTTATGTTTCTGGAGAGGGATGCTATTTATAAAATATCAACTTATGTATTATCCGTTTGGTAAACATCAGTAAGCACTTGAGAAAAACAAAATCATAATAAATTAATTGATATGGTAGGCTCATTACTATTCTTTTAATTATTTGAAAAAGAGAAGAAACATTCGAATTCAGCGTTTACAAAATTTGTGTTCCCCAGTATACAGAGTGTTTCAAAAATACGGGTGCTAACTTTGGGATGTGAGTTATGACACTAAAGAAACAAAATTGTTCCATTAAACACATGTCCGAAGACGTTTAGTATTCTGACTCTCGGCCATTTTGTATTTTTTTTTTTTTTTGAAACATTATGTTTTTACTTTAGAAATTATTAAGATTTCGATTCGAAATTTGGTAAGTTAATTTTTTACAATTTACCAGAATATCACGAACCAAAACTTTACCTTATAATTTGTCAAAATGGCGCCCATTTGATATTTTAATATTCAATATTTCTGTAATCATTAACTCTAGAAAAACTGTTAACGACAGCCATTTTGAAAATTTAAAATATATAATATAAATATGATTTTTACTATACTATTAGTAAAAAAATAAGTATGTCAATTTTCGACTGGAAATTTTATAATTTCTAAAGTTTAAATTTTTATCGAAAAAAAATTCCCGATAGGCGGATAACGAAGCGTTTTTGTTTGTGCGTTAACAAACTTTTTTTTTAATTTTTGACGCCCTGAATTACTTCCCTAAGTTATGAGACATATTTTTTTAAACACCCTGTATATTTCCCCCGATTCTGAATATATTAAAACAAAACAAACAATAAATTAATATCAGTAGCTTAGTTACGTTCGTTGAAGAAATGAAAAGAAAATTCAAGACTATAACATGTAACTTGGGTTAATAGATGGAATCCTCCCCCACCCCATCATGCAATGTAATATGATCTAAATTTAATGAGCAAAAGTTGATATCTTGGGCCTTGCAGATAATGATAATTGTATTGGTAGATACAGGAATCTTATCCTGTAAAAGATACAATCTTGTTGAGCACTGTGGTGAAATTCACAATAATGATTTGAATTTGCCCCTAACCACAATCACTGGAACTTAATAAAACACAATTATCTGATTGATTGTTCTTTATTAATTATATCCACTTAATGCCCTGATGTACATTTCGATAACACGGTTATCATCATCGGAGGGTCTTGCTTATTTTTTTTTAGTAACTTAATAGATATGTAAGGTTAGATTTAGTTTATAAGCAAGACCCTCCGATGATGATAACCGTGTTATCGAAATGTACATCAGGGCATTAAGTGGATATAATTAATAAAGAACAATCAATCAGATAATTGTGTTTTATTAAGTTCCAGTAATTGTGGTTAGGGGCAAATTCAAATCATTATTATCCTGTAAAGTTCGTGTAAAATATTTGTTTTCTGATTTTCTTATTCTATATAATACTACTTTCTTTATTTCGGATAGGCCTTGATGGACCTCTTAAATGTGTATTTAATAGAAGGTCTCCACTCGCTTCGCTCGTATCAGTCTTTGTACTAGAGGGCCTCGAAGCTATGCATATATGAAGACCCTCCTCTAGTTATCCTATTGCCGGTAACTCTGCCCTGCTGGATCTGATAACATATCACAATTTCTTGTTGTGTCAGGGTTAGAAATTACAATTTTGACAATAACTCCGCTATTTGTCATCGTAGAGAGTTGTGGTTGGTACCATCACATACAGAATTGAAATTTGCTAATTTGTATCTAATTTGGTGTATAATAAGTTGTATAAAAATAGACTTATGAACAAAAACATGTTTAATATGACCACCATTTTGACATTTTAAAATTCGATTCATCTGAATTTCAATAGGGTTCTATATGTCTCCCCTTATACTAAATTTTGTGTTCCTATCCTAAATTTTATTTCTGATATCGTGCTTAATAGCAAACGATGGGTGTACGTGATGTGGAAAACCAATATAAATTTTCTGATGTCGTAAAATAAATAAGTAAAAATACTGGGGAAGGTTAGGTTAGGTTGTATAAAAATCGGGGAAAGTAACTAAATAAGTCTTTATTAGTCCTGATTTTAGGTAGCACCTATCTAGGTTTTATTACTCAATGAACAATCTAGTCTGGGTTATTAAGTTTCAAAATGGTGGCTGTTGGAAACGTATTATCAGGAATTCTATCTAACCTAACATAACCTAACAAATAACAGTTGTTCCAAATAACAGAAAAATTGTTTTTAGTATGATGATATGACCATTATGATACCAAAGGCTAGGTCTTGAGATTTATCACTATTTACGAATTATTAAAAATAGAAAGAAAGCATAAGCAAGTAACTCCATACTTCACATTTTATCAAATTACTCCACTGTCTTCATTTAGACACTTTAAAGTAATGATTATTATAGTGGGCAGAGTCTAAGTGGTGTATGAAATATTCTGACAGCCCCATCCCCTCCCCCTCCAGCCAACATGTCAGAGAACAATGTAAAAGTAAAGTTAAAAAAAATATTCTGTCAAAACAAAACTTTGTATTAATTACATACACATAATTGTAACAATACACGCACACTGGGGGAGCATGCAATGTGTGATAAGGCTTTGACAGTCTGTTATTTTACAAGGGTTGTGATACCGGAGGATTTTAATATACTTTATTAAAGTACGATAATATATCATCCCGAAAATTAAATCTTATTTTATAATATACTTTAAAATATTTTGTTGCGTTTTCTGCCTGTTTATAGGGGTCGCTATGTTAACGTTTTGACTTAGTTTTGTTCTCCGAACCAAACATAACCTAGTAGTTGCGTGCCGTCCTTTGTATAGTGAAGGTTTCTGTGTGGTGGTTTAATCTGTGAACGTTTGTATTATCTTTGACTGCTCAGGCCTAGTTTTAGGCTTTAGTTCTTTTCTTAGGTTATAGATTTAGTTTTAGTTTCCTCTATGACGCTAGGCTATGTGGTGTTTTTCTCATTTATGGTCTAAGTTTTCACACTTGATAGCGAGAGTTGATTGTTTTATACTCTCGAAACGTTGTGTTAGTTTCTATACACACAGATGATGGCAAAGTCAGATTAAACCTTTTTAATGTTTGAAAATTATTATCTTCTTCTGTATGTATGGGAATATTAGGTAATATAATTGATTCGACATACTAGATAGCTCGCACATCTTCACGGTATGCATTGAAGTTCTGAAATTAGAGGCTATAATGCTGCTATCTATCACCCCACTTTTGGGGTTTCGACTTTCCATCATTAGAACATTAGAACTTGAGCCCAAAAATTACACCTGAGTTCAACTTTTACCCACACATATTGAGGTCCACATTATCGCATGGGACTTCTTCTTTGATATAAATGCAGTGGTTTTATTTAACAAAATTATACACATGTTAAGTTTGGTGAAATTCAATCCATCTGCATAAGTTGTAGGTCTCAGCACATTATATATAAAGACAGTGGCATTCAAATAACCAAGTTTTTAAACTCTAATACCATGAAAAACTCATTATCGATTCATTTTTTCCTATCAAAATTATCGGTTTTTTTTAAACTCAAGATTTAAAATGAATCCATCCTTTAGAGTCCCACCGTGACTCTTACTTGGCAGCTACGTCTGACATAACTACCACGTTAAGTATAATTACCCTGATGCTGCATTCCAAAGCTAGGATCAGTTTAAGCCCACAGATCTGTAATACCGACAAGCTTTAAACTGCATTACCGACATATTAGACTAATGTAGATTTAAACATAGTCGTAACGTCACACAAATTGAATTCGACCCTCATTATTTAATAATTTCAAAACTGACAACCAGATAGCAGGGCTGTGCTGTAATTATTCACTGTTTGAAAAACTTGACACGTACATCACGGTAGAGTATGAATTAAATTAGATTTGATGGTGGCGTAATTGACTGACGAGGCTAGCGATATTAAAAAAGTTTTTATTATTGTGTGCGTAAAATATTAATTATTTCATTTATTACGTTCTAATTACAGGGTGGTCAAAAAGTCTCTGTGATTATGATGATTATAACAAGTAAAAATATTTTCAATAGTTTCTGGTAATACTATCTGTTTGTTATTAATTTCATTCGTGTAATTAGAATTAGGGATAATATGTAGTTAGTATCTCATTTACCCAAATAGAGAGAAACAAGAATTATTTGTGTATATATATACTGTGTATAAATATATTATATATTTATTTCTACATATATGATGGAAATATTTGCGAATTACAAAACTATACATTTTTTGGAAAAGAGTTATGAATTTAATACCTCACTACATACAACAGCAAATTATAATAATAGTAGAATGAAATGACATTGTTTGATCTATGTTGACTGATCATTGTTAATACAATAATATTTTAAGTGAAAAATATACGACCTAGACTTGGAATTGAACTCAGGACCTTGGACTTTACGTGCCAATGCTCTACTAACTGAGCTATCCTTACATAAATACATACGTAAGGGCTGCAAAATAAATAAAAATTTATTTAAATGTCGCTTCTAACGAGGCGTAAGGGTAACAAAATAAGTAAAGATTAATTTAAATGTAGTTTCTAACTAGGTAATTAATTTAGTAACTCAAAAATTGCAGCAAAGAAACCAAATTCAAGTGAGAATTGTACACCCTATGCTGGGAGGCGACTAAGAATAGCTCAGTTAGTAGAGTATTGACGCGTAAAGCCAAAAGTCCTGGGTGTAATTTCCAGTCTAGGTCGTATATTTTCACATGAAATATTATTGTATTTTCAATACCAACTAGAAAAACGTATAAACGTTAAAATCAATAAATTTAAAATTAATTTATCATTGTTGTTTTGTGTTGTATATCAATTTGGTTATTTCCACTCCATTCAAATTTCCACGCTTGTAATAAACAAATAAACATTTAATGAGCCGACAATGTAAAAAAGAAAGATATGATCTAAAACATGAGATGATTTGAAAGATTATCTCAATAGTAACATTTTTTTCTACATTCCCCAATCAAAACTCTAGAAAATTAGGGAACGCTGTAGGTAAGTTTGTCACTCTCATTTAAAAGCAGCATGGAATTATGGGGATTTAGATCGAAGAAGGAAAGTTGAACGAAAAATAAAGCCAACAAAAATTATTACCAACAAAAAAATTATCTGTTTTTCCTTCATTTTTCATCTACTCATCTTCAATATAACACTACCTCTCATGGGCTCATATGCGTTAAGTACAAGTGTGCCTATTCCGGTGTATTGTAGGTGGATTTAGACTATTTTTCATCTAGTATCTGGATAGAGATGGCAAGAGAATCATCTTTCTTTTTTCCTATCAATCATGACGTTGTTCTCTTCTACCCCTGACACTATTAGAGTAAACAGTGGGCTAGGGCTCTATTTTCTAGCGATGATAACCATGCGATTTTTCAACTTTAAATAAAAAAATATTTAAATAACTCAATTTCAAATGTATAGTCCTTACTACGAATTTTTCCACAAAAAAGAATTATACAAAAAACACAAAATTCTCTCGTCACTTTACCCTGATTGTTTCCCCCCCCCCTCACATGAAGCAGTCTTCTATGAGACAAAGCAATTCACAACCTCCAAGACACTATACTTTACACAAAATACTATCCCTTGTTATTTTCCTTGACTTTCCCTTCTGTAAATAAACTCTAAGAAACTCTTCAGTGGAATTGCGTTTGTCCATCACTTCGACTGTCGAAGGGACTTGTATTAAACGCTCTCACTAGTGTAATGACGTCACTCATTTCGATGGTGAACCACAATTGTTTTTATTTCGGTTGGTGAATTTTATGCGCTCGCAACCCTCACGAAATCAAATTAACCTCCCCCTCAGTTTGTTGTTTGTGTGTGTTGCACTTGTTTTATTGTTTGCCTCAATAAGAGTGACTGTCATTGGGTTGTTGAGTTGATTAATTGATAATGGATCAATTGATTTAATAATGTTAGAAAACTGTGTGAAGTTTTAAATTGTTTTAAATGAAATGTTATTTTAGTTTGACAGTGTTTTGTACTTTTCTCACGTTAAAGTAGTGTGCTAGCCCAAGAAATCGTTGTCGAGCTTATTGTGGAAGTCCCAGAGGGCAAAAGTAGTTTCTACAATTATATATGTTGTTAGCTCTACAGCCCAGATTTCATGTACGCATATTTTGGGAATATCTCTAGAATCCCCCCCCCCCTCTTTATGTTTTGTAATTAAAACCAACGACACTTATAATTTGAGACACGTATCGGTTTGTCTGTAAGTCGCAATCAAATGATAAATTAATAAATTTCAACTTTACATTCATTTTTGTATTGTCCCACATATAGGATAAACAGCGATAAAAATTTACCTTGGGATAGTTAAGAAGCAAAAATTATCGAGTTGAAAATTTTTATTTTTGGATATATTTTATGTGGGGTATGAGATAAAACTATATTTATTCTGATTACAAATATATATGTTTATTTGACGAAATTAATACGTTGAGCTTAAAAGACTTCGATTTAAATAAAAAATAACTGCCCCTTCACGCTTATAGAAATAAGTTGTTTTTATACACCCTTATCTCTTTTATTTTACACCTAAAATAAACTACTGCCGTGATTAAAAAAACACAAAATTACGAGTTTATTAAAATCCGCTTTAACAATTTTTGCTCCTTTATCACAAGCAAAATGTTTTGGTTATCATTTTTTCAAAACTGTAGGATCAGCGAGTTATCGGTAAAAAACCAAAACATTAGCAATAGCGCTGTTATACAAACGTAATTTGTCAAAACACGCTCTACTGATTTTGTGTAAATTTTAGTGAAATATCAAGAGTAAACCATTTAGAAAGTCGTAAGTAGGAAAATGTTAATCACGTTAGGCCCAAATAAAATGTTTAAAACTTTCAAAGTCAGCGTCCTAGGTTTGTTTTCAATTTACCAGATTGACTGAATTCTGATATATTTGATTACGAATATTTTCTGTTTTTTTTTTGGTTATGTGTAAATATTAGTGTCACGTTTTAGCACTGTTATTTTTTTAGTTTTAATGCAAGATTTGTGTCATTTCAGAAATACTTGAATATTGTGAACTGGGTGACGCATTAAATTCTTATCACAAATTGAATCTGGGCTTAACAATAAAGAAATAGAGATGAGAAAATTATACATTTTAAGTCTCCAATTACTGGTAAAAGAAAGCGAAATTGTAATATATCTACTTAAAAAATACAGCAGATTAATTTAATTAGTTAACATACCTTAAGTCAAAAAGTAGTTCATTATTCTTAATAGTAGCTACAGCTGTTTCGCCTCAACATAAGGCATCCTCAGGCGTAGCACACGTAAACAAACTAAAAACACGTTCACAACACAAAACTTGTTT
Organism: Aphrophora alni; assembly: GCA_963513935.1. Lineage (NCBI taxonomy): Eukaryota > Metazoa > Arthropoda > Insecta > Hemiptera > Aphrophoridae > Aphrophora > Aphrophora alni. Next base: position 45,124,791 of record OY740778.1, read on the forward strand.
GTATATAAAAACACACACACGCAAAATAGTAAACCGGGTTGGTTCTTGTTCTATTGTAAAAATAAAAAGTTATTTTTCCCTGATGTGGCCACATCCTACAACTTTGACATCCACATCCTACATCTATTTTTACAATAGAACAAGAACCAACCCGGTTTACTATTTTGTGTGTGTGTTTTTATATACAAACAAGTTTTGTGTTGTGAACGTGTTTTTAGTTTGTTTACGTGTGCTAAGCCTGAGGATGCCTTATGTTGAGGCGAAACAGCTGTAGATACTACTAAGAATAATGAACTACTTTTGACTTAAGGTATGTTAACTAATTAATTATATCAGTAGTTCGGAAGGCAATATGGAAATAAGATTAATTTAATTCGTAACTGAAATATAACACTGATTTTCCGGCAAGTTTATAATAATAAATAATACACGTATATGACTAGCCTTCATTCTTCACTCAAATAGGCGATTTTACCAGTCTCATAGCTTTTAATTAACTGATTTACCATATTACTTTTCGTCCCTCCGTGACGTAAAGTAATAAATTCAACAATATCGGTATCATAAATCAAATAAAAGATTAATCAAATTTAAACGAATATTTTAACCAATGCATTTTGTATAAAATTCCAAAACTGTAGGTTAGTGTATTTAGTAGGGTAGAGAACGCGATGGAGAGGGGGGGGGGGACTTTCCATTAACTTGATTTAAAGTAGAATTGACCACGTCAAGAGTTCAATGTATAGAAAAACTGTTTGAAACAATATGAAAGAAAAACATTTTATTGTTTATGGAAGGTTAATTTTAGTTTAACACGATATTTGTAGGGGGCGTGCATTGTGAGAATAGAATAGCTAATGTCGACAACAAAGATCTGTAATACTAGTGTTGTTTTGTAATGTTATATAATTGTTTTAGTTTTAGGGTTTACCAATAATCGTTCAGAGTGATTCTGTCTTGTAGGTATTTTGTAATGTTTCAGAAATATTCTCTAATGTATGTTGGTTATTATATTCTAAAGTTATACAACATATATTTTAGTTCTCTCTACCGGTGTTATAGTTTGTATTTTGCAACGTTCTGTGATAAAAAAAGTGTTAAATAGTGTAAAACAATATAAGATTGTTCTGTTATCTTCAGATTGTTGAAGTAAAATATTTAATACTGACAGGTTATTTTGTATATAACTGGAGGTATTCTTGTAATGTCTTTATTGTTTAATAGAGAGCTGTTTTTCAAATATAAAACGTTTATTCTCTAATACAATGGAAGTAATCACTATTGACACGTGGTTATTTTGTATTATTTTACAATTTTCATTTAATAACGAAAACTTTTTTGAATGCTGTAAGGTTATTTGCACTAACTTTTTCACATCTTTGTAGTACTAGCTATTTGCTTAAAATTATTCCCACAAAAAAACTTTACCACACATATATAAAACACAACCCTCTTGTCACTCTACTCTGATTGTTTCCTACTGCGTACACATGTAACAGTGTTTTATGATACAAACCAATTCACAACCTCCAAGGCACTCTACTTTACACAAAGTACTGTTCCTTGTTATTTTCCTTGACTTTCCCTTGAAAATAAACTCTAAGAAAATTGCGTTTGCACATCACTCTGACTTCTTACCAACTGTCGAAGTGCTTGTTTAGGGACTTGTATTAAACGCTCCCACAAGGGCAGTGACGTCACTCATTTCGATGGTGTGCCACAATTGTTTTTATTCCGTCTGGTGAATTTTATGTGCTAGCGACCCTCGCGAAATCAAATTAACCTCCCCTCAGTTGTGGGTGGTTGTGTGTTGTACTTGTTTGTGTTGAGTGGTTGTTTTAATAAGTGTGATTGTCGTTCTATTTTGGAGGTAGTTAAGTAATAACAGATAAATTAATTTAGTATGGTAGGATTGCAGTTAAAGTAGTTTTGGCTGTCTTCTACACTATATAAATACAAACATACAAAAATACAACTTAACAAAATTTTAAAATATTATAAGCTTACGCAATCAGTCTATAATTAATAAATAATGCTAGAACATCACACAAACTTTCTTACTAATCTATCTCCAAACCTAAATAAAATCTACTATATATTTAACCCTCTATGTGGTATGTGGTATTCCACTATTCCGCTGTCATTCTAGTGTTTGTGTGACAAGAAATCACTTTTTTTTTTCAATTCAACATTTACCCTAGTATAAATCATCCTACGGCAATTATTTTTATACTGTTTTAAAGATAATTTTCCATAGATTATTACCATACAACTAAAAGTTCATAAAATGTTAATAATTGTATTTAATAATTTAATGGTGATTTTTCAAATTAGGCAAAACATTTCCCCTTTTTTTTCGTAAAACATTTTTTTTTTCAAAATGTAACAAACTATTTTCTTTCTAAATATATTCACAAATATTATACAAAAATTTTGTATATCTTGAAAAAAGGTGGTCAGCAATTGATTTTGAATGATACAGGTTTTTCTGAAAAACGTTAACTTCATTTTTGACACCTAACATACTTACTTCAAAACAGTTTCATATATATTTTTTTTACATAGATAAATTTTAAACATCTTTCTGAGAAAAATGATAAAAAAATATGAAGTTAAATATAAATATGATAATATTGCATATAATTATTATTTTTTATGTTTATTTTAAGAAAACAAAACCTTTAACATTGCCACTTGAACGGTTAAATAAGGGCCTAAAATTCTGCCTCTCAGCTTAACTCTTTTTTGAATAACGCCAGTCAAGGGTAATTTTTCCTGAAACGGAGTATTTTTAAGTGATATTTTTCACACGGATTTACGTCATTATAATATTTTCGTTTCAATACAATTTTAATACAATCTGTAGATCTGATTTTAAGAAATTACGTATTTTACAATGGACACCATGACCTATTTATGAAGAGCAATACATTTTGTTTTGCTTCTTGAAGGCTACCCTTGAGCAAAATTTAATCACAATCGTTATAGCTGATTTTGAGTTTATCTCTTACACAGACTCATCGAAAAACAACTACCAAATGTCCGGAGTTATGCCTATATATATATATATATATATATATATATATATATATATATATATATATATATATATATATATATATATATACATACGAAATATGATTAAAATCTGTCGAATGGTTTGATCTGTACTGTTTTTGTTTTTGGAGACTTTAACATAGATTTCTGATCAATCACAAAACTTTAAATAGTGATATTTTTAGAGTAAAGTTTTTGTAGTCCATATTGTCGAGAAGCAAAAAAAAAAATTCTAACTTAAAAGTGACAAAATCACCTGTGGTATAAATATCTTTGAGGTGCAGTGGTTACGTTGTGTAACCACTTTAATTTTGACCTTAAAGGGGCAGTGGTTACACTGCGAAACCACCCGTATTTTCTTCATTTTTGTCTTTCCAGGCCTATTACAGACTGTAAACACCTAGATAGTTCCTAAATATTCACAAAGGAGCGCTCTGTGAAAATCAGCTGGTAATGAAATGTTTCCCTCCATGTTTGTGTATATGTTTACAGCTGGGGTAAAATTAAAAAAAAAAATAGATTTGCCCCTCTAGGGGTATTCAGAGTATTACTACACTTGTTCCTCTAAGAGATAAAACTATAGAAACGGTTAGTTTTACAAAAAAAAAAAAAACTATACTTCAGTGGTGTCTTCTTGGATCTGATAAAACAAAATTAACACCTTGAGGATAATTACTGTATTTAGTTGTCTATTGCGTTATGACTATTTGGTGTCATCTATTTCAATCATATTATCTATTTCAACAAATATTTTCGAACTTTACAAAGTTCAGAGATAGTTTAGAATATTAACTTGACAAAGGTAACAGAATCATTTCAATTCGAACGACATTAGCCTGTAAATTGTTCATTTAAAAATAAAGTATCTCTTTGAAATGTTTTTGTCTAATGGGTCTGGTGGAAAGTATCGCTGGTTTGACAATAAATGACCGTTTAGGTTTAACTGAAAATTATTAGAGAGATGTAGACAAATACAATAACCTAATCTAGTCTTAGATATGTTATGTAATATTGTGAGAAAGTTAGCGTTTTGATTATATATACTCCTGACAAATTGATTGTAAATGAGCTGCAGAGTACTAACAACAAACGGAAGTTGGTAATTGGCGGTAATCGTCTGTTTTGTACTTAGGCGTGTCTTGATCTCTAACACCGTGACTTGACGCCATTTTGATTAATCACCCAGTCCAAGTATACAAGAGGGTTGCTTTATTAATTATGCTTTATCTAATTAACATTGGCAGTGAGTTATGGAGAGGCAGTTGATTCGTATCGTAAGGATATAGTGTAATGATAGGTTGCCAATTCCTTCCACAGTTTATAAATTTAAATACGTAGTATAGGGAAATAAACGGTTCAAAACATTGCACTAACTTTCTCACATACCTGTCTACAAAATACAAAATGGTATTCATCCCCTTCTTCCTTAAAATGTCCCCTAACTTCTTGTTATACATTATTAGAGAAGAGATAGAAACAGGAGTGAGAGGAGACGAGAGAAGAAGAAACAAAGTGAAATTAGAGATAGGAGAGATAGGAGTGAGAGAAGATAGAGAAAGTTGAGAGAGGGGAGAAGTGGGAGCATAGAAATGGGCAGTGGGAGAAATAGGAATGCAAGATGACAAGAGAAAGAGAGGAGTGAGAGGTGAAGGGGAAGTGAAAGAGAGATAAGAGATAAAGGATAAAGAGAGAGGTAAGAAAAGAGAGAAAGATAGATGGATATAGAAGAGAGTGAGTAGACTGGAAGAGTGAGGAGTGAGGGGGAGAAAGTAAGAAATGAGTGGAGTGAAAGGCAAGACAAATGGGAAAGAGAAGGGAGAGAGCGAGAAAGAGAGGGAGAGTGATGGAAGAATAAATAATTAACTTTATTTTGGGGTGAAGTTAGGATCGAGAAAGGAGTGAGAGGCGAAAAAATCAGAAGATGGGAGGGAGAGAGAGAGAGAGAGAGAGAGAGAGAGAGAGAGAGAGAGAGAGAGAGAGAGAGAGAGAGAGAGAGAGAGAGAGAGAGAGAGAGAGAGAGAGAGAGAGAGAGAGAGAGAGAGAAGGACAAGGGCAGAAATGGGTAAGGGAGATAAAGAGCAATACAAGATTCTTTATTTTTAAATAATTTTGTCCATGTTGGTACAGAAGATGGTAACATTACGCTCCAATTTTATCAAGTTTCTAAAAAATAAACAAAACATTTTGAAAGATATTAAATAGGTAAGAGAACCAAAACTCTAAATTTTACGGTTTAAAATAGAATTTTTAACAAAGGCGATTGGGGTTCACTTCATCCACCAATTACAGAACTGTAGTTTTATTTTATTTTCTATTTGGCACACTGATTTGGTAGAGTAATTCTCACATTTTAACTACTTTTTAACGAATTCTGTCATTTTTGAAATAGAATAAATTTTGTTTTACGACAGCTCCTTGATCGATCTTTAGGTTTTTAACAATAATTCAGAAACTGATGTTTTAGTGGGAGATCCAATAAATTGGTTTGGATCTTTAGAATTCATATTTTAGAAAAAAATTGATTGAATCGTTAAAGCTATTGGACAAGGACTGAAGGTGGGTTAGACAGTAAATAGGGGAATAGATGGAAAGTTTGGGGAGTGGGAGTCCGAATTAAAAAGTATTTGAAAATAGAAACCCTGGGTTTCGTCACATCAACCAAATGTTAGCATTTCAAATTTTTTACATCTTTGAAACAAACAAAAAAAAATAGTAGCAGTCTCATCTGTTGGTGTAAAATAATTAACTCTGTTTCCTTTCACTTGTCACTAGATAGCAGCACCGGTGATTTACAGCACTACACATCATTTGTCTGTTTCTAATGTTATATTGCATGTTTTACGATGAGTGTTAAAGGTGTCTTTGCTGGAATCGATTCTCTCCTCCGAGATAAACATTTACTACTTTAGAGATATTGTTTTACTGTTATTGTGCACGATTAGACAGACAAGCGGACAGACGGAACACGCCTACAGAGTTGTGTTGATGTCTTTGTTGGTAGCCAAGGACTTGGAAACTCGTTTGTATTATAAGAAGGATATAGTAATAAAGTGAAGGTTCTATACGGATATAGATGATTTGTAATTCTAAAGTTAATGTTTCATCATAGTACTTACTCAGCCACATTATACAAAGCAATACAATCAGATCCTTTAAATGTAGTGGCCAAAAGTTATTTTCTTGAACATTGTAGGGAATGTAAACTCTATTGGTAGATCAAAGGTACCTAACCAGTTCGGTTATCATTGCTTCATATATATATAAAAAAGGAACATGTAATGAAGACCCCTTCAGCCACCGGATACTCTATGCCTTCAAGGCAGGAAAGGTACAACAAGGGTTTGTCAAAAGATCCCTGATAATTTTATCCAGTACAGTAAGTTAGTTTAAATCATATTTTGCGCAGGTTTTTTAAACCACGACATTTTTTATATCACTACTATCTTGACGTGCTTTGGAGCCGTTGTGGCGTTTACAAACCTGGAAGTTGTGTAGCCTATATATTGACCTCTCCATTCGCTTCGCTCGTTCCAGTGTCCCAGTCCCGGCGGTTCTCGAAGCTGTACAAATGGACAGGTTTCATCTGAGCTGTGGAGTTTGGGTACGCAGTGGGTCTAGGCGTCAGTAAGGTGGTGGGGGAAGCGGCCGCCTCAGTCTGTGTTGGGTGTTGGTATTAACAATGATCTTTGCAAGACCACTGGACCGTGGAGAGTAGTCGGCGCCGACGGTTTCCCCTACAATGCCTCTATCCCCACGCGGCCTCGAACTACAAACTTATACCTCTCCTTTACGCGCTGCTCACAGCTCAGATGAAACCTGTCCATTTATACATATGTGGCGCCCACTTGCATAAACACCGCTCGAGTCGGTGTTTCGACAGTGTAGGATCTACAAGTTACACGAATATCATATTTTATTGCTGAGTTCTATATATATTTTTGACATTGAATTTTCCGTTGTAGTGATGTGAGTTTAGGTTAGGTTAGGTTAGGTTCCTATTACATATAATATCGACATCTTCAAATTTGAATCTAATTTAGTGTAATATAAGTTGAATAAAAAACGAGATAAGCACAAACAATAGTTTAAAATGCTTGACCATTTTAGAATTTTCAATTAGATTTATGTTAATTTCAATAGGGTTTTCTATATGAATACAATATATTTTATTATGCCAAATTTCATGTTCCTATCTTAATTTTTGTGGACGTTATCCTGCTTATAACGAACGGAGGGAATGTCGAAAACCACTTTTTTGGTTTTCTGATTCCATAAAAAGTGAAGATCAGATAAAAATGGAGGATTTTTGCGACTACCAATATAGCTTCGTATAAGGGGTGAGTAAGATTCAAACGCCGACATCAGAGAATATGAAATGCTCCCTACCAATAGGAGTAATTACCACCAATTCAGCTCACTGGGTGTCCAACATATGCCGGGAAAACTCAATAAGTTTGTAATCGTTTGAAATAAAATCTAAAACATTTTGCGATACGAAATCTACATGATTAAATAAAGATTGTGTTGCAAAAATGGTGGAGTACACATGCATATTTTCAGTTGTTAACTCCTAGCATGTAACGACTCGCTGAAAAATACTTTTATAGAAGAACAAAAAGATGTACAGAAAGGTTTCACAATAACTCTAATCAAAGTAGAATCCTGAAAAACTCTTCACGTAATCACGTTATAAACAAAATTGGGTTTAGATTCTTAAACGGAAAATGTTAATTTATTATTTAGTCTTTTTTCAATATTCTTTACATGAAGGAAAACCAAATTTTAAATTGGGAATCCATATATTATCTCCATATATTTCTGTCATTTGGAGAATTGTTTTCCCTCCGATCCTTTATTATGAGGAGAAAATATGATGAGGGAGAGCTATTAATAGGTCAATAGGTTGTTTGGCCATCCTAGCAGAGTGGGCATTGGTCACTTTTTACAATTCCAAATTTGAATAGATAACCCTGTAGGTGATCACGTCTGTAAGCAGTTCGAAATCGGTCATACCGGTCCATGGATGAGGTTTTTGGTCTTCAAGATCCAGATCCGGCCATCCGTTACCTATCAACGTAATACATATATATTCCTAGGTGAGGTTAGGTTAGGTTAGGTTAGGTAGGTGAGGTTGGGTTGGTTGGGTTGGGTTAGGTTAGGTTAGGTTAGGTTAGGTTAGGTTAGGTAGTTAGGTTAGGTGAGGTTAGGTTAGGTTAGGTTAGGTTAGGTTAGGTTAGGTTAGGTTAGGTGAGGTTAGCCAGGTTTACTTCAGATTGTAGCAGTTGAACTCCGACTTTTACCAAAGTGTCATCGCGCTCTTCTCCATCATTTTCAACGTGGCTTTATGTCCATTGGTTGACGAACTTTCTTTCGTCGGGCACAGTTGTTAGTATTCGTGACAGACAGATACTATGATGTTATATTGTTTCTTCGAGTATATTCCAAAGATGGCTGTCTGTGGGTTCACGAGGAATTCGCATTGACACTTTTTGGCTGCTTTGGAAATGCAATTTTGGAGAGAGCGCCAACATGTTATCGAAGACATTACAATGAAACCCAGCCCCAGTGTGTCGGAACCTGGTTTGATAATTCATTGGTATTGATTCTGATTATTGTAATTAGTACCTTCCTGAGTATTATCAATGACTACATAAATACTATAAGACACGACATAGGATAGGGAAATAGTCTACGCTTTACGGGTGCTGTTCGTCACAAGTTTGACACACAGCTATCAGAAAAGCGCTAGCAGCAGGTGCTTGATTGTACGCATCCCACTTGGTTGAGACTGTACAACTGTTGACCTCTCTCTCACAAACCTTCTCACTTACATTCCGTCAGCATAGTCAGTGTTGTCAGTTCGTGCGCTGAGATAAGCGATTCTCGACCTTCCCTCGCAACTCTGGTCCCATATGTGCATCAGTGCGTTTTCTCTTACCCGCCTGAAACATTGTTGACCGTAGAGCCACCTAGCGCCAGTCACATCAACTTCAGATTCTCTAGCAGAGCGACCTAGCGGGTATTGGTCAACTCAAGAATAAGCGTAGAATATTTAACATGGCCATGTCGTGTCTTATAGTATTTATGGTAGTCATTGGTATTATTCATTAATGGTTTACAATGTGCCCTGTTGTAGTTCTTGGTTAGAAGAGGCTCTTTTGGTTGTTTTTAGATTAGATAAGTAGAGCTTCATTTCTGAACGAGTGTAGGTGTTGTTGTGAGTTCACGACTTTTAACTTTAAGGTCATTCTTTTCAATCAACTCTGCGGCTTTATTGGTTAGGGGTGGTTCGAGAATCGTCTAAAAAAAATTAAAAAAAACATATAATTCAATCAATTTCCATGATGTTTGCATTTACCTCTTTCTTGGGTTGTCTACTTGCACACGAGGAAAAAAATATTTAAATTTTTTAAACGTTTGCCAAACTCGGAATTTGCAGGAGCTTTTGAACAAATATTTTGCACTTGACCTTTAAAAACGTTAACTTACACCCTCTGGAGACCTCTTTCTCACCTTGCTAAATTCTTCTTAATACAAAAGCTATTTCAACTTTACTAATAGGTCTAGACCAAATCCAATTTTCTAATGTTCTACATTAAAAAGTTATTAAACTTTACGGAACTTTTTAGACACCCTGTATTATAATCTGTAACACAACAGCACGTTGTGCTGAAGAATGGTACCTAGAAGGTCCAGGTCTGTTTGAGTCTGATAAAGTGTGGTCAAATTCCCCATTACCGTACCGCACAGAATATTCTACCACTCGTAACTCTCCACTAATACCACGATGATGGGTTAACACTATAACTTTTTAGCCTTAAGGAAGTTGAATCAGTGGCTTCTCAAACACTAAATGAGAGAGAGAGAGAGAAGAGAGAGAGAGAGAGAGAGAGAGAGAGAGAGAGAGAGAGAGAGAGAGAGAGAGAGAGAGAAGAGAGAGAGAGAGAGAGAGGAGAGAGAGAGAGAGAGAGAGAGAGAGAGAGAGAGAGAGAGAGAGAGAGAGAGAGAGAGAGAGAGAGAGAGAGAGAGAGAGAGAGAGAGAGAGAGAGAGAGAGAGGAGAGAGAGAGAGAGAGAGAGAGAGAAGACCTACTAGATCATTTTGGAGCTCTCATAATTTTTTCCCTAAATTATCGACAGCGCATACGTTTTATATCCTATTATAAAACGACTTACAAAAAACGTCAAACTAAACATGGCGGAAAATACGTTATTCCTACTTGAAGTCGTAAGGAATACTAAATATACGTATACTGAAATTTCTACACAAAGATACCACGACCATAAAACTCTTCGAATGGATAAAAACTGTACATTGTGTCGATTTTATGTTATTGTTTTTTATTGAGACAGGAAGAAAAAGTAAACACATTAAATATTAGTTTTATGCGACCTGTAAAGTATATATTTATATGTATATTCTACGTCGTTGCATGTTATCTGAAGTATTGGTTGCTTAGGATATACTTCAGCAGGGCATTGTGTTTCTGTGTTGACAGGTAAAACTATCATGGTGAACGCCTGCAACATTACGCACGAACCTGCCAAGTTGTACTGTTGTTTGAGTTGCATATACGGCAATTGTTAGGCGCACTCGAATAATTGCAAAGTTTATTGGTCAATAAAAACATGTGTTATTACTATTAGGAAAATATGAATGGCATTTGTTTCGTGTAGACTTGTGTACAAGTAAGGGGAAGGGGTAATTGGACAACTGCACGATTTTAAAACTGTAAGCTTGTTTACCTAAAAGAAGAATTATTCTGCAAGTAACCATTTCCACCTTCTTTTAAACTTGATTTTTATTTAATAACATGTTTGCTAAAGATGGGTTTACGACACAAGTGAAGTGGATTTATACCTTATTTAAATATATAAATATTCTTTTAAATTATCTAAAAAATTTAAGCCTATTTAATGTTTAATTTTTTTTCTTTTCTTTTACATTGGCATCTACTGAACTGCCTTTTTTTGGCGGTGAAATATTTTGTTTAATTAGTATTTCGATTGAGGAATGGGAGGAAGTGTTGGAAAGTTTGTGCATTTTTTTGCAGAGTTATTTTTTATCAACCACTACCCCCCACCCCTCCCAACCGAATATTAATGTTTTACTTGGGGTTTTAGTTATTTGTTTTGTGTTATTAGTTTAGTGTTACATAGACAAAAATTATAAAATTTCCTTTTCCAAATGTTTTAAATCTGCTCATAGTGATTCAAAACCTTAAATACAATCCAAATCGCAATAATCAAATTCCCCCCCCACCGTCGTAGTACTTACATCCTAAGAAAATTTGAAAATAAATCTTTAAATTATTTTGTCACAATCTTATCCTTCTAATTCATAATTTAATGTCTTCCCTCGGGCATAATTTTGCCCCAAGTTGTTTTTCATGATTAAAACCAGGATTGCATTGTTATCAGTAGCAGATATAAACATAACCATAAAACTAACATAACTCTCAGATAAAAGCAACAGAGTTGTGTTCTAGCCACTAAACATTCTAATTATATTCCTAGAGTTTTACGACGTTGTTTAGATTTTACGACACTTTGACGGGGATAAAACAACTCAATAAATCAGGTGTTGCAGTGGTACCGCCGTCAGCACGGCTAGAACTAACCCTTGTTTTGTGTTTAGTGCAGTAGAGGAAATGCAAGGCCAGTGGGTATAAAAACTCGTCGAACAGGTGATTTAAACAGGTAATTTAATAAACGTATGTTTCTTTTGTTTGTAGTATAGAGAAAGTTATGTGATGGGTGAAAAACACAAAGTCAGGTTTTTTCCGAAAATATCTGTTTTGAGATACCGTGATTCCATAATGTGGTTTTTGGAATGCTATCTATTGTTTGAACAGTGCTCTACAGGCGAATATAGACCTACTATAAACAAATCTGGTATTCAAGCATATTTTGGTATCGCGTGAAGGTTTTTTGGTGTTCTTGACAATTTAAAACTTGGTTTGCTGCTATCAGGAAAAAAAAAACACAAAAATAATTTCCTAAAAATCGGCTCTTGATCAAATTTAGCCCCTAAAAATCTAAAAAAGAACGTAGTAATCGCCAACTCCCCAAAAAATGCTGATTTATGACTCAACTGATTGGGAAGTCAGTTTGAGACAGTTCCCGAAACTCCTGATCCAGTTGAGTCTGTTAGCATACTGCAGCCGCAGTCTTTAAAATAGAGTGAATAAAAAAAAGGTAACTTTGTCGTAATTCCAACCTAACATAACCTAACTATACCTAACCTAACCTAACCTAACCTTACCTAACCTAACCTAACCTAATTTAACCTTACCTAACCCTACCTTACTTAACCTAACCTAACCTAACCTAAGCTAACCTAACCTTACCTTACCTAACCTAACCTATCAAAACTAACCTAACTTAACCTTACCTAACCTTACCTAACCTAACCTAACCTAATTTAACCTTACCTAATCCTACCTTACCTAACCTAACCTAACCTTACCTTACCTAACCTAACCTATCAAAACTAACCTAACCTATCCTTACCTAACTTAACCTAACCTAATTTAACCTTACCTAATCCTACCTTACCTAACCTAACCTAAGCTAACCTAACCTTACCTTACCTAACCTAACCTATCCAAACTAACCTAACTTAACCTTACCTAACCTAACCTTACCTAACCTAACCTAAGCTAACCTAACCTTACCTTACCTAACCTAACCTATCAAAACTAACCTAACCTAACCTAACCTAACCTTACCTAACCTAACCTAACCTAACCTAATTTAACCTTACCTAATCCTACCTTACCTAACCTAACCTAAGCTAACCTAACCTTACCTTACCTAACCTTACCTATCCAAACTAACCTAACTTAACCTTACCTAACCTAACCTAACCTTATTCCCGTCAGACCAAACACCACTCTAAATAATCAGCTCTTAATGAGTTAATTATAATTTATGATTAATATTCTAATTATAAAAGTAACTGCTTACAACTCAAAGTTAAAAGAGGTGGTTTTAAGCCGTAGGCCTTCCTGCAACCAAAACAAGACACATTTATGAACCCAAACAATCCTGTCTTGAGATGAGGAATCTCTCGGCGCTGCAAGAGCGAACAGGTCTTACAGTAAGAAATCAGAAGTAGTTATTCCTGTACAATAAATTATGCATCTTTAGCATCAGAGGTGGAATCACTGTAGCACCAAATAATGCAGAATAACCAAACTGAAATTAAAACGTAAATTTTACCTGGTGGGAAGACTTGTACGATAAATTAATGACAGTTGCAAATACCTTTCCAATCTTCTTCAGCACAGTTTGTGTATATGGTGACAAACAATTTAAATAATTAAAATATGTAACAAAGTCTCGACTTGGATTATTTTTAAGTGTTTAGCGTGAGTGTTATGTGTTTGTATAATATGTCTAATGAAGCTGAATGTGTTCGGCGAAACAAAGATGTAGCAACGTTATTCCCTACAACTCTTGGACTGTGGAAACCAATAAGTATATTACTAACAAGTTCAAAGGCAAACAACAATAAAAAAACTTAAATTAGTTTACTTTTGGTTTTTCCGTAGCTGATTTTTCTTTTTTATAGATAACTGAAGAACAGATTTTTAGGAGAAGACGAATTATAAGTTTTGGCAGTCAATAAAAATACTCGTAATAATGTGTTTTTACAACTTAAATTTAGAGTTACCGAAAAAATGGAAAACATTATCGAGATTTATCACATCCTGGTATCAAAGTTGATTAAAGTCAACGCTGAGGCTGTACAGCACTGAGCAAACGTCAGTCTTACAACATTAAAAAAAAGTAGTATATTCCATCACTAGGACCAAAAGTGAAGCTTTTCGATACAATCTAAAGTTTAACGGCTGAGGCGGAGCCGAGGCCAGAACATGAGCGAGGATCGAAAAGCTTCTTTTGGTCCAAGTGATGAACTCTATTTTTCGTTTTACTTCAAATAATATAAGAAAGCAATTTAACAAACACTAAAATGTTATAACCTATTTACGTTCAAATCTATGGTAACAGCTGTTTTAACGGTTATTTACAATCGAGAGTATCGGTTGTTTTCATAGATGCTTTACAATCGTTAATTAATTCGTATAAACGAAGTAACAGCTGATGACCTCGACGTCAGCTGATGTTTTTAGGTTCTAGGACTAAAAATAACAACTTTAGCATCTCAATGGATGTATTGAAAACAGCTGTTTTTGAAGCTGTATGACGAAAACACTTCGAGTACCTTAAAATGAATATATTCACAAAACACTCAATTGATTTTTGACCTATCACAAAACTATTATAGTGCGTATATGGGAAATGTAAATAATCGCAACACGGTTAGTTGCTTTACTTGTAGAACCTACTTGAGCCAGTTGTAACTTATTTTCTACATCTGGTGACCAGTAACTTCCAAGTTGACAAGCGAACGGACGCGCAACAAACATCAGACGTCCTACCAGCGTTTCACCAACCTACCGAATTTTTTTTGTCTGAATTGACTAGTTTTATACCTCACACACTTAAATGCCCCTTTACCGGACAAAGAAAACATCTCTATTATTCTCTTTAAGAAAAGGGTTGCTAGGCAACCGATAATAATCCGTTGTAAGTACAGTACTTAAATATGAATATCGATGTTTTTGTCTCCAATGAAAAGAAATTATCTTTGGTTAGAAATACAAGGTGCAAAATTAACGTACAAACGTTCCCTAATACGATAACAGACATATCACGAATTAAATATGTAAAAACATTGCACCAACTTTCTCTCTAAAATATCTTTATACTAACTTACATGTAAAACTGGTTATAAACAGTGATTTAAAGTGGAACTTATATATTAATTCTGTTTTCAAGAAAATGTTGATATCCTAAGAAATATTGCACTAAATATACATTGTCTACAGTTGTTGACAAAGTGGCATTTTGTTCATTTAAATTAGTTTGCAAAACAGCTGATTGCTCAACAGTTTCACATTGCCTACTACTTTGCTCAATCCGAATGGCAACCGAACAAAACGAAATTTAGGTTAAGTTTATTTGAATTGATTTATAATAAACAGGAAATGTCCCGTACGTAGGTTAGATTAATTCTTACAAGTAAAATAACACAAATAAACAACAAAACAACGTTTTAAAGTTGAAAATGGAAGTAATTATTCATGAATATGATTGACAGTGTATGCACGCGGAGAGTATTTTTCGTTTGCCGAGTTTTGAAGTTGGCAACCCCGTTTCCTCAACAATACACCTTAGTTATTTGTAATATTCATAAATAACCTCAGTTTTGACGTGAGAACTTCTACTCAGTGTTGATGTGTTGTTTAGCACTACTGCTATATTTTGTGTAGTTAGTTTTAAAATATGGATAGTTCAGATTTTAAAATAATCTGAAAAGTAAGAAAAATGTGGATATTAAAGATCGAATTGTAATTGATTGTTTGTTTGAACACTATTGTATTAAATTAATGTTTTATTAAATTGTGTTACTGTTGAAGTGTATTTTTTTATTTGTCACAAAATAACAAATGTAGACAAAGTATAATGTGCAATTAGTGAACAAAGTGTCTTTTTTAAACTCGATAAAATTGACGCACTCGGCAAGCCTCGTGCGTCAACATTTTTCTCTCGTATAAAAAAGTGCCACTTTGCTCACTAGTTGCACAAATAACTTACTATTCTTTATGTTCTATTATGGACTTTTACTCATTTGAAATATGAAGTAATCATATGGGGTAACTCGTAAGGTAGAGGAGCTATACCTGTTATAAAAATAATGTTGACCTCCATTAGAAAAGTATTCAAGGACAATAAAATTAACCCAAAATATTCGAACATATATTTTAATTCATTTCAGGATGCCAAATTGAAAATCTATATATATAATGATAAATATATGGCATTACAATAAATCCAACTTTAACACCTGGAACATTGTTTAAACAACGCTTTTATGTGCAAAAATCAGGATAAAATCTTTTATTTTTTGAGATAGTTTAAAAACTATTTACAATGAATAATATTATTTAATACCCCACACATAAAAGACTTAGGTTAGGTTAGGTTAGGTTAGGTTAGGTTAGGTTAGGTTAGGTTAGGTTAGGTTAGGTTTAGGAAAAAAAAAACAGTTCCACATCTTAATCTTGATAGTTTTTGCCCTTTAACTATCCCAATTATTTTATTTTTTGTTACCGTTATAGTGTTCCTATATTTTCTACAATAAAAACAATATAAATACAGAGTTTAAAATACATAGAGGGTTTATTGTTTTGTTAATGTAGACAGGTTGCAACTTATAGACAGATACGCGCGTGATAATATAAGCGTTGTTGATTTTACCTACAGACTCTAAGAGAAATCAATAAAAATCAATTATCTTTTAATGGCTATTGAATTGTTTTTCTCACATCTCACAAAAACTGCTTTTAAAATTTATACGCTACTCATTTCTCATTGTGTGGTCAAATTAAGTTGCGTGGTCGTACAAAAACCTGTAATATATGATTTCGCACTGCAATTTAAATTTAAATCTAAATATTTTTTTTTTAGGTTTGTAGTTTAATGCCGTATGCAAGTTAAGGGGGGGGTGTGATATTGGACACTTTAAAATTTGCCTAATACTAACATATTAATTTTTTGTGAAATAAACTTACAGATTCGTAATCACAACAGCTTCTCATTTTATTTGATACCCCACAGGTAATATTCCTAAAAAAAATATTTTTCAATTCGATAATGTTTGCCCCCAAGGTCATTTTTGCTAACTTTATATTTCCCCAATATGTGAGCAATACAAAGAATATAAATGGAAAGTTTGAAATATATAGGATTTATCGTTTTGTCTGTGTACACTGGTTGCGACTTACAGACAGACTGTCAGGAATACGAGCGTAAAATTATCAGAGGTCCTTGATTTTACCTAAAGACTATAAAAAAGACTTTGTGGTAAAAATATGCTCATGTACTAAATTTGGCCAGACTGCACAGTCGATCAGAAACATCAGAGAGATGGGTTTTTTTTTTTTTTTTTTTTTTTGCTTCGTAAGTCTAAACCGATATATTGAAGAAAAACCTTTTTTTGGCTCAACCCATAGTTATTTAAACTACATATTATACTGATGGGTCCATTTGTCTGTGCGCGCGGCTTGCTATGGCGCGGCGGGGAAGAGGGAAGTGGTTATCGCTCATTTCCAAAAACATATGGTCCCGCGCGGCGCACCGGACGTAGGCTAGATTATTCACCTGTCTTCAATGTAGCTTCGAGTTGTTTGTAAACATCATGTTTCTATATGCACTACAAATCTTGTAAACTGTAATTATGTGTCGCGAAAGGTAAACAAACATAGTTGGGTGAGCGAGCCCTACTTTTACAGAAAGGCTAGTAGTGTCAGAGCCGCGCGCACAGACAAATGGTCCCATAGGTAAGAAAGAAAGTAATTAGGATTAATTTAAAAAATGAAAGTCTAAAAGACAATAAATCAAGTTTAATTTCTAAATGACTACTTTCAACGAACTAAACTGAAGATCTTTGAAGAAGTCTGGTACTTAAATCACGTACTGATGTAAGTTTTGAAGGGGTTGCCCTTAATGTCAGAGGGTGGAAACTTCACCTCCGCATTAGATAAGTTTAGTTCGATACGAAGGTCACGTAGACCGACCACCATTCAACCTTTCTTTTTCTCTTTTTTCCCTCGAAGAAAACTTTCCTCTTTTATTTCATTTCTCGTTTTCTAAATCGCCGTAGCCGCGCCATCTGTTGAGATTTCATTGCTGCCTCGATTTATTCGTCGTCAATACCGGCCATATGCTCACTGTCCGAGTCATAAAATAAAATACAATCTCTCTGAGCTGTTATCGTAACGGCCGAGGGGGGATACGTTTAGTTTTTATGCTGCTCTACAGCGATGAAATTTATTACTATTTTTTTTTATTTTCTCTGATGTATTTACGATATTTTGGTTAAACTTGTACATACGAGTAAATAATTGGCGAAAATAAAATGTATCATTTATTGTTATATTTTTTCGGGCATCATTTTTGTTTGTAAAAAATTAATACGCAACGTTTCAAGCATAAATATCAACTCTCGTTATCAATTGATAAGCGTAAAACATAAGAAAACTAAATAGAAAAAATATTGTAAACACTTCCTCACTTACCCACCATCTAAAACTAATTTAAAAATTATCTAAAATATTTGTAAGGAAAAATCTAAATTTGGAACTTTTCAGTCAAAAAGTGTAAATGAACCATAGACCCTGTTTAATTAAGAACAAATTGAATAGGGCCTTAACTTGTTTCACTTGTGACATTAACGTCCTCAGTGTTGTTCATTAAAATCTAACCTTTTATAACACCTGTCAAAGTTCTTTATTTCTCCTAATTATTACTGGAAAGTAATGTAATTTTGTTTTTTTTACTTTAGATTTTGTTCACAGGTTTGGGTGTTTCTTTTACCAGCAACTAACGATCTGCTATTTTTGAACAGGTGTTGATTTTGGTTTGCGTATTTAGAGGCTACATTTTACAAAAATATGTGATCAAAATCATCAGACATTATCGCTAAAACCACTTTTTTTGGACTCGAATACCTCAAAACGGTCATGACTTCAGCGGAGAGGTCGCCACCAGAGTTTTTCGATCTGTCCCATAACTTTCTTTATACCACGTACATGTCAGAACGTAAAAATAAAATAGAGCCAACATAGCCTAGAGCCATATCACATGTTGTAGCCATGTCACTTGAAAACGAAAGTTGATCCTTACATTCGAAACGTCGTGTATTAATTTTTATACAGACAGATTAGTGCTAATGTTTGAAACAACTATACAAATAATATAATCAATAATTATTGGTATAACGTTGATACTTTTTTATCAGGCTAGTATTATTAATTAAATAACTATTAGAAGTGAAAAATATACGACCTAGAGAGGGAATCGAACTCGGGACTTTTACTTTTACGCGTCAATCCTCAAACAACTGAGCTATCAAGATTAACTCCCTCGTAATTTTAATGCGATTTTAACGAGATAGTGTAAACAATAACTCATAAATTGCAGTGAAGTGAAGTGAGAAGTGTATGGCTTATTAGGGTAAGCGAAGGGTAGCTCAGTTGTTAGACCATTGGCGAGTAAAGTCAAAGATCTCAGGTTCGATTCCCAGTCTAGGTCGTAAATTTTTAACTAATTGTAACAGAAGTTTACATTGTTTCGCAGTATACGACGAAATCAACTAAAATAAAATAAATTTTGCATTCATTTGATACTATAAAATATATGGGAAGTGTTTCTTGGATAAACACACTTTAAGTCTCCCAAATCCAAAAAAAGTGTTCCTTTATTTCCTTGTTGGTTAATGCGTAAAACCTCTCGAACATCATTGCCTTATATAGAATAAATACCTGTAGAATTCTCTCTAAAAACGCTAGAATCGGAAAGGAACAAGATGTGAGCAAGAGAGACCTGAAAGAGATCTAAATCAAGACTACACGAAAAAAGTGTACATCCAGCGGATCCCTCGGGATCGCCAGGCCTGTATTTACTATAATGAACTCCAGAGGGTTTTTTAAATGATGCTTGTCTGTTATAAATGTTAGGACTCGATATCAACAGTTGGAAGATCTAATTTGACATTTGGACATATTTAGACGTACAAGGAAAAACCCCAAACCACAAAATAACACAACTACACAAAACTGAATAATCCGTTTTCAGAGAAGTTCTCTGAAGTGTACCTCTGAAGATGATAGCCGAGCTATCGAAATGTACCTAAGGTAATATAAAAAAATTATACAGTTTTGTGTAGTTGTGTTATTTTGTGGTTTGGGCTTTTCCCTTGTTTATATACCTTCAAGTCAGCTGTATATAGAACAGTTGAAAATTACAATTCAATTTTCATGTTTAGGAAATGACAAAACAAGTAGAATTATAGCAGTTCGGCATGACAAGCCGATTGGAAGATAGAACTGAATGTGTGGAAAGAACCCAACACATTATAAAGTTTACAGTCGGAATAGTTTTCATCAGAATTGATGTACCAAAGCAACTTCATTTGAGAACTTCCGAGTTTAACCCGTTGCTAAGGAAATCAGCACGAATAACAAACTTGGAACGTAAATCAATCTGTGGCTTTTGGATGTGACAAGCAAAGCGTTCAACAAAGTTTACAAGCTAAAGACAATTGAGCTTTGTAACAAGAGTTGTAAGTAAACAAGACATCGCTTAGTGCAAGTGCTTTATATGGTAGTTGAGACAAAAGTGAGGTGTGCTTGAAATTTGTACCGTCTAAATCTTGTGTGTTTAGTCATCCAAGTAAAGATATTTCAGTATCTTGTGTTCTTTGTACAGTGTACTACAGCCGAGCCGGTGGGCTGATTTTGATGAATTTTAGTACAGTACAACCTCGTTTATCCGGACTAATTGGGACCGGAAGTGATCCGGTTAATCAAAAATCCGGATAATCCGAAATTATAGAAAGATAAATAAAACAAATCCTTGATTAATTTTATTAAATTTTTTTGTTCCGGATCGATCCGGATAATCCGGACATCCGGTTGAATGAGGTCCGGATAAACGAGGTAGTACTGTATATGAGCTTTTTATGATACTATCTCCAGGGCATTTTACTATCAGGTAAAATAAGTACTCATACACCTGGATAAAATTAAAACGACTTGAGATATAAAAAAGAGACCTGCACCACATCTTGGGATTAATATTTCGTAACTTTTTATAGGGTTCCAAAATTTTGCTCACTTTTTAAAGAGGGGTAAAAGGGGCAACCTCTTCTTGTGACTACATTTTATAGGTCTATTTAAAACAAAAATAATGACATCTAGAAAACATTCTCAGACACTAATCAAAGTTCCCACTGTAATGCCGAAATTTACTGGTTCAGTTTACTGATAAGAAATAAGGAAATGAATGTAATTATTGTTCTTAAAAAATAGCTGTAGGAAGTTTATATTTTACCCTCATGTAAACGAAAATATATAGGAGTTTTAGTATTGTAGTGATAATTTAGGTGTCTTTAGAGACCATTTCTGTGTCATTATTTTCCTTTCAATAGACCATTCTAACTATATATCACAAGATAGGTTAGAAAAAATTAATTTTGTACAAAAAACTGTTGCTGATCCTTAATGGTCTCCTGGAACTGATGTGTAATAAGCTTGTTTTCAGTGCCAATTTGGTTTATTGAAATAATAATTTTTAAAATGTGTTGCTATTAAAAAAATAAGTTGACCCCTCCTTTACACATTTTTGAATGTTCTAAATAGATTTGAATAATTATTTAAAATCTAAGTAACGTTTTAATTATGGGCGGCACGTCGAAAATCACTTTTTTCAGATTCCTGAAAGTTATTAATATAAAAAAGGTCGACAAGATTTGCGAATACAACCTAACCTAACTTAAATTAACCTAACCTAACCTAAATTAACCTAACCTAACCTCACCTAACCTAACCTAACCTAACCTAACCTAACCTGAAAATTATTAATATAAAAAAGGTCGACAAGATTTGCGAATACAACCTAACCTAACTTAAATTAACCTAACCTAACCTAACCTAACCTAACCTAACCTAACCTAACCTAACCTAACCTAACTTAACCTAACCTAACCTAACCTAACCTAACCTAACCTGAAAATTATTAATATAAAAAAGGTCGACAAGATTTGCGAATACAACCTAACCTAATTTAAATTAACCTAACCTAACCTAACCTAACCTAACCTAACCTAACCTAACCTAACCTAACTTAACTTAACCCAACCTAACCTAACCTAACCTAACCTAACCTAACCTAACCTAACCTAACCTAACTTAAATTAACCTAACCTAACCTATACTTCTTATAGCAGATAAATAACACAGTAAAAAGTAAAAATTATTATAAATTTACGAATCTGTATCCAATTGAGTTTAAAATAAACTATAAAACGTCTAAATGCCACTCTGATACAATATAAAGCTTTAACAAAAATAAAAATAAATTCGTAACCGCAATACCGTCAGTTTGTTTCGTGGTCAAGTTTGAAGCTTTTTTTTTTTCACAAATCAGGCTTACCAACACTACAATGAATAAAACAACAACTCACGTTCCATTAACAGATAGGGTGAATTGTGTTTTTAAATATTTAACAGAGGATTTGAGTGCCACTTGACGGTATCAAGTAATGCGGAATTGAATAAATAAGTTAAACTTGTGACGACAAACTTTTAAAAACTCTCCTTAGTCTTTTGTGGTAGGGCGAAAGAATAGGTTTGAAATAAATGGTACACAATCAAACGCAAACTACCTGAGACATAAATACAATTGTAAATTAAGATACAACAATCGAGAAAACACAAAAGCCTTTTATAATTTATAGATTTCGTTGTTTAAGAGAAATTCGTTTATAAAGGAAAAACTATAAAATAAAAAACCCCAGTCCCTCTAAGGTTGGGGTAGGAACAGAGCACGAGTTGGTTAAGAGAGACTTAATGGAAAAGATAAATGCGAGTGATTTAACTCAAGACTGCATGAAACAAAGGTGTAGATCATTTTAAATCAATCCAAAGTTCACTATACTCAGCCCTTAAGGGTGACATTGATTAAAAAGAGGAAATAAACCAGGAGCGCCGATTTTGATCAATTCGGGTGAAATATAAAAAGTGATTACCAAAAGTAAACAAATTTAAAGATTACTCACATAAAAGCAAATTTCTGTACGTGAGAAAATTGATCCCAATTCAACACAAAATGAAACAAAATTATTAAAATTGTGTGTACTAAAATATCAACACTAAAACAATAAATATTTAGTTTTACTATTATTTTACTTAGTAAGCGATACTATTGATTTTGTGTTGATTATAACCCATCTCATGTCTAAGGACAGCATGATGTATTACATACTCCAACTTCTGCAATACTACACTAGCGCATTCTGTACTTGAACCCACACAACTATAACCGTTCAACCCACATATTGAGCTTCAGATTATTGTAAGCTATGACATTTTTTAGATGTAAATCTAATAACTATACTCAGGGTTGTCTACCCCTCCGTGTTATGTGACAAGTGATTTGTATTGTCTCAACTTTCAGTATTCAGGGATGAAGAAATGACGTATTACATACAAACCTCAGTATTTTACAGGTTTTATAATTAGCGACATAAAAATATCATAATATCTAATCTGCAAGTAATCCTAACCTTAAGAGAGTTATGATTTTACTTGGAATTAATTTATATATGTATATATTTTTTATGTTCACTACTTGTCAGTTGCAACTGTCAACCTGCTCTAGATCTAGGTCTCAAAATATTGAGTATTAAAAAAATTCCAGATATGTCAATATATGCCCAAATTTAATTGAAATCGGTCGACACGTTTGGATTGTAGCGCGCTGTAAAGACGACAGACGTTATAGAGACGGACAACATTCCGTAAAACACTTTTGGAAAGGACCTCAAAATGGATATATCCTAAACACACCACATAACTAATATGGGACGGAATTCCATAATTACAACAATAGATCGACTGTTTTTGCTTGCATGTGTTTGTTTTGTTTTCATGCCTTAGACTCAATCCCCCCATGGCAGGACGATATATCATTCGACATCTGTAAACGTTTGTGTCGAGCTTTATCTCTGCCCTTTACTAATTGTCATCAGCTGATTATTTGAACACGCCATCTTGTTTAATGTCAGCTGATTATTTTAAACTTGTTCCCTTGTTTTATCGATTTATCAAACGGTTCCAAATGAAGCCGATTTATGACTTCGTATTTGTTTCGCTGTATTTTGGTTCACCACAAAGACGAACAAACAAATGTTGGAGGAAGAGGGATATCGCTAAAAATAAACAACTAATTAGCGTATTTGTCATTTTTATAACGTCTTTCAGCGAAGATTCGTTAAATGATCTTAGACATATTTGAGTGATTTGTGATCAGCTACTTATTCACTATTCGAAGTACCCTACAGGGTAAGTTTGGTAAATGCAAACTCCGTTGTTTTAATGAAATTCACGTTTCATCGCCTTAGGAAACTGAAAAAGATTCCTCTTTCATGAAATATGGTATAGCCGACTATAGTATGCTCATATAGAACCCTACTAAAATTCAGAAAAATCTAATTTAAAACTTTACAATGGTTGCCATTTTAAACAGTTTTTTTTTTTCACACCTCGCGTATTATTCAACTTATTTAGATACAAATTTGCAGATTTCAATTTTACTTTTAATGGTACCAACCTATACGATGAAAATAGCGAAATTATTGTGAAATGTAATGTCGAACATTACCTTGACCTCTCTATACTTCTCAAGAAAATTAGATATTCGTGTAGTTACTAGATCCAACAGGGCCATGACACTGACACGAGCGAAGCGAGTGAATAATATATTTACGTCTCCAAGGACAGTGAGGGCCTAGTCGACAGCATGAAAGTAGTGACAAAATCAAGACGTTCAAAAAACCTTTAAAAACTGTTAAAATTAACTTACCTTTTTAGATAAGACCCCTTGATCTGCCAATACATTTGAACTTCTCCTACAAGGCCCCTGAAACCAACTCTTGGGGATTATATTTAGAGGGCCTGCTTATATTACATTGTAAGATTGGGCTGGGTAAGTACCACGAGGACCCATCAACTTGTTAAATCACTATAATCCTAGTGAATCAAGAGATTTTCACAGGTAGTCAAAATGCGCATATACAAAACTATAGTGGAACTCGAAGGAAGCTTCTATGGGGCTTCCATCATAGAATCGGGGAGTATAGGTTACGTTATAACCATGCGATATACTGTCACTCTAAACCATCAACACTAAAAAAAAACGTTTAAACAGAAAGTTGGAGGCAGAAGAACACCAAAAATGGTCCTTTTGGGAGATATGGAAAGTAAGAGACCAACAGACCACTCAAGAAATAGATGGGAGGCTGGAGTTACTGCAAAAGCGATAGTGAAACTGTGAGGGTGGAAGTTCTTTGCTGCCAATATAGAGAATATAAGACTCAGTATCAAGAAGAACAAGATCCTATTCGAACTATAACCCGGAGGAGGAGGAGGAGGAGAAGGAGGATGGGAGGAGGAGGTGGTGGCGGAGGGGGGGAGGAGGAGGGGAGGATGGGGAGGAGGAGGAGGAGAAGGAGGAGGACTAGGAGGAGGAAGCGGATGAGGAGGAGGGGAGGAGGAGGAGGAGGAGGAGGAGGAGAAGGAGGAGGACTAGGAGGAGGAGGCGGATGAGGAGGAGAAGGTGGTGGCGGAGGGGGGAGGAGGAGGAGGAGGAGGACTAGGAGGAGGAGGCGGATGAGGAGGAGGAGGAGGAGGAGGAGGAGGAGGTGACGGAGGGGGGAGGAGGAGGAGGAGGAGGATGAGGAATAGGAGTAGAAGGAGAAGGAGGTGTTGGAGGAGGATTCCCTGTGAGGAGTCTGTGTTTGTCTTAAAGATGTTTTAAATCTAGCAATTTTTGTTCGATTTTGCTAAAATTTGTTATGCAGGCTCAGTTTTACCATCAATTGGACATGTTCGTTGATCAAATAATATCCCCCCTGCCAAAATTAAAAAATACAAAATCAAATCCAAAATAGTCAGCATTTTTTAAACGTAAAAAAAAAACTGTTTCAAAGGTTAATATTTTACCTGTACATTTTTAATAACTCGTTTTGCACAAACCTTACACTCCTACATTATTATTACTAACAACAATCAGCATACCAAGTGTGACGCGTTCCGAGGAATAGTCAAACCGACTTATCTATGACGGCATTCCGGTTAATCTTTGGTCGCGCCTTGATTGCCAGTGCAATCTTGATTGTACGGCTAACCGCGATCACCAACCAGATTGCCAACACCACAGCTATTGAGATGGCAGTGAGCAAATGTGTAGAGCTTGGAGAGAAAAGCTTTAGGGCAGAGTCTGTGGTATGTGCGAGGGCTTGACTAGACTAATCGAGTTCTGTCAATTAACTAAGTTTATTTTGGTTAATTATTATGTCGGGCTACGTTATGGGAAATGGCGTTGTTGTGTTTGTTAAGAAGGCCGAAGTAATGAGTCTCACTGCGAAATATATATTGAAAAGAATTAACAGGGTTGTCTATCTGGAGTGGTGGTTGGTCTAAGGTTAGGGGATAGGGGAATTTAGACCTCATAGGGAATGGTTGAGGACGTTTTCTCTAATTAACACGGTTGTCTAGAGTGGTGGTTGGTCTAAGGTTAGGGGATAGGGGAATTTAGACCTCATAGGGAATGGTTGAGGACGTTTTCTCTAATTAACACGGTTGTCTAGAGTGGTGGTTGGTCTAAGGTTAGGGGATAGGGGAATTTAGACCTCACAGGGAATGGTTGAGGACGTTTTCTCTAATTAACACGGTTGTCTAGAGTGGTGGTTGGTCTAAGGTTAGGGAATAGGGGAATTTAGACCTCAAAGGGAATGGTTGAGGACGTTTTCTCTAATTAACACGGTTGTCTAGAGTGGTGGTTGGTCTAAGGTTAGGGGATAGGGGAATTTAGACCTCACAGGGAATGGTTGAGGACGTTTTCTCTAATTAACACGGTTGTCTAGAGTGGAGGTTGGACTAAGGTTAGGAAATAGGGGAATTTAGACCTCGTAGGGAATGACTGAGGACGTTTTCTCTAATTAATACGGTTGTCTAGAGTGGAGGTTGGACTAAGGTGAGGGGATAAGGGAATTTAGACCTCGTAGGGAATGGCTGAGGACGTTTTCTCTAATTTACACGGTTGTCTAGAGTGGTGGTTGGTCTAAGGTTAGGGGATAGGGGAATTTAGACCTCACAGGGAATGGTTGAGGACGTTTTCTCTAATTAACACGGTTGTTTAGAGTGGTGGTTGGTCTAAGGTTAGGGGATAGGGGAATTTAGACCTCACAGGGAATGGTTGAGGACGTTTTCTCTAATTAACACGGTTGTCTAGAGTGGTGGTTGGTCTAAGGTTAGGGGATAGGGGAATTTAGACCTCACAGGGAATGGTTGAGGACGTTTTCTCTAATTAACACGGTTGTCTAGAGTGGTGGTTGGTCTAAGGTTAGGGGATAGGGGAATTTAGACCTCACAGGGAATGGTTGAGGACGTTTTCTCTAATTTACACGGTTGTCTAGAGTGGTGGTTGGTCTAAGGTTAGGGGATAGGGGAATTTAGACCTCACAGGGAATGGTTGAGGACGTTTTCTCTAATTAACACGGTTGTCTAGAGTGGTGGTTGGTCTAAGGTTAGGGGATAGGGGAATTTAGACCTCACAGGGAATGGTTGAGGACGTTTTCTCTAATTAACACGGTTGTCTAGAGTGGTGGTTGGTCTAAGGTTAGGAGATAGGGGAACTTAGACCTCAAAGGGAATGGTTGATGACGTTTTCTCTAATTAACACGGTTGTTTAGAGTGGTGGTTGGTCTAAGGTTAGGGGATAGGGGAATTTAGACCTCATAGGGAATGGTTGAGGACGTTTTCTCTAATTAACACGGTTGTCTAGAGTGGTGGTTGGTCTAAGGTGAGGGGATAAGGGAATTTAGACCTCGTAGGGAATGGCTGAGGACGTTTTCTCTAATTAACACGGTTGTCTAGAGTGGAGGTTGGACTAAGGTTAGGGGATAGGGGAATTTAGACCTCGTAGGGAATGACTGAGTACGTTTTCTCTAATTAACACGGTTGTCTAGAGTGGCGGTTGGACTAAGGTGAGGGGATAAGGGAATTTAGACCTCGTAGGGAATGTCTGAGGACGTTTTCTCTAATTAATACGGTTGTCTAGAGTGGAGGTTGGACTAAGGTGAGGGGATAAGGGAATTTAGACCTCGTAGGGAATGGCTGAGGACGTTTTCTCTAATTTACACGGTTGTCTAGAGTGGAGGTTGGACTAAGGTGAGGGGATAAGGGAATTTAGACCTCGTAGGGAATGGCTGAGGACGTTTTCTCTAATTTACACGGTTGTCTAGAGTGGAGGTTGGACTAAGGTGAGGGGATAAGGGAATTTAGACCTCATAGGGAATGGTTGAGGACGTTTTCTCTAATTTACACGGTTGTCTAGAGTGGAGGTTGGACTAAGGTGAGGGGATAAGGGAATTTAGACCTCATAGGGAATGGTTGAGGACGTTTTTTCTAATTAACACGGTTGTCTAGAGTGGAGGTTGGACTAAGGTGAGGGGATAAGGGAATTTAGACCTCATAGGGAATGGTTGAGGACGTTTTTTCTAATTAACACGGTTGTCTAGAGTGGTGTTTCGTGTAAGGTTAGAGGATAGGGGAATTTAGACCTCGTAGGGAAAGGCTGAGCACGTTTTTTTATAATCATCCCTATCGAAGGTTAGCGTAACTCAAATTCTTGTGTTAATTAATTAGTTTGACCCCTAACAACTATAATGGATTCCAATAGTTGTAGGAATTGTTAGTTGAAATATTTGTGTAATGTAAACTAAATGTTACAAATGAATATAAAAAATTGTACGACGACGTATATGTAACAAAAAACCTCCGCAAAAACATTTTTTGAAATTTAGAAATCTGTCGCCATTTTGTAATTTTTCAACGCATAACAAAATTCTTCAATATTATGTAAACCGACTATATACCAAATTTGAGTACAATCGTACTAGAATTGTGTCCTCTTGTACAACTACAGTTAACCAAAAAAAAAAGGTAAGATCGCTTACCATTTCAAAGATTCGAGTTTCAGCGTTTCCTGGGGAGGGAGACATATATAATATATTTCCTAAAATCATATTAGACAAAACGTCACTGTACCAACATTTAAGTAAAGCATGTTGTAGTTTCCTTCAAATTTCTTGCTCGATATCACAAGGGAGGGGGTGTGAAATGTTGATGAGTGATGTATATCGTGGTTGTAAAGCAGGCTGAGAGGGGGGGGGTTAAAAGTCGCCTTGTCACCTAAAGGGAGTTAGCTACCCTCTGGTATTATCTCTAGCCTTCATTTGCATGCCCCATCTATCCCCCCCCCATTCCTGTGATGAATCGGAAATGTTTTGCACAGAGCTCGATCCAAATTAAAATGACAAACAGTGTGTAAGTTGTACATCAACAATATCAACAAACAGACAAGTTTACATCAACTCACAGATTGTATCATTGTTTTCAAGATAATAAACATAGCGGGTTGATTGATCGGTCAATTTTAACACTTTAAGAATAGTTTATTGTTTAGAATGAAAGTGTTTAGAACACGATAAATTATTTCTTGAAACACTTTGTGTGCGTGTAATAAGGTAATGACTGTAAAGATTGTCATATTTTTGTTCTTACATGTACGTAGTATCGGCTGTATGAAAAGTTACGTGTTGACTCAAAAAATTGATCACTAGTGTTTTGTGAATAATATGTACGCTTCGAAGTGCACTGAATTCAGTAAGTGATTTTTAGAATGATTTTTGTCTGGACTCTGTAGTCTCTCACTTAATTAAATATGGTATATCCGTATATTCGTTTCATATTTTGGGTCGTTTTTAGGGTCCGCATAAAAAATAAGAACCCTTATAATTTTTAGTAGATGAAATTTAGTTTATTGTGTCTCTTGTGCCTTACAAAGTTATAATCTTTTACTAGTCTGTTGTTTTGCTTTTTGTTGCTTCAGACTGTGAAGTTAGTTTATGTATGATAATTTGTTTGATGTTGTTTTATTTGTGTGATAACTAATCACAATTACTTCTAAGAATATTTGTTTTTAGTATAAGGATATCTTCAATTTCTGCTTGTTAAATATTTTCTATTATGATGGAGGGTCCAATATAGGCTTTTCCTTAGGACCTCCTACATTACTCTTGTGCAATTTTGTTTGTGTCAGTTTTTTAAAATTTTCTTTTCTTTTAAGTTAG